>JAGXOD010000060.1:222500-287500 GCA_020368025.1 Brachyhypopomus occidentalis
CCAACGATATGAATCTCCGTCATGGTTTCAGCCCCGTATTCGTCTTTATCTGCAGCGAAGCGATTCTCCTTCCCATCTCCTGTTGATGGAATTCAGACATTTACTACATTACCCATAAAACCCCGCAGTAAAACACTTCAGTAGCGTGTGCAGCCACAAGGCTGAGGGGCTGGTTGGGGCTGCACTGTTCAAGGTCAAAGTGGAATTTACCGCTGTAAACACAGCACAGTAAACACAGTGCAGACCAGCAGACATTGCTCAAAAATCACCCTTCCCCGATTGCAACAGAACTAGCAGAAAATCTCTCTGCACGAGAGCAAAAAACTTTTTGATGATCTCGCACACGCTTCTCTCATGCGTCAGCTCACGGACGCACGACTCGCACGACTAACCTGTTACACGTACGTTCCTGATGCACTTAGTTCCAGGAAGTAAATGCTGGAACTAAGCCCCACCCCCCAGCTGTTGAAACAAGCCCCACCCCCAGATGCTGAATCAAGCCCCACCCCCAGATGCTGAAACAAGCCCCACCCCCACTGCCAAACCAAGCCCCACAGGTGGAGGTGAAGGTAAAGCAGGCGTGTGGCCAGGTGTGGCATGACGCACCTGGCACTCGGGACAGCTGCTGGCACAGGTCCACGCCCAGCGCCCCTGCCCGCTGCAGCAGGTAACCCCACGAGCGCATCTGGACCTCGTAGCCCACAAGGATGTCTGGGTCATACCTGCAGGGAGCACGGCCCAATCAGAACGCAGTCGCTCTAGGGTGTAAATGTGTGATATTCTGGCAGAAGTGAACATGCGCTCTTACTTCTTCATCATGCTGCAGACGTCCTCGAACAGCTCCTTCTCCTCAGTGACATAACTCACCTGCAGGCCTGCCACACCAGACCTGACCAGCAGGGGGGGTGTGGTCACTGAGCCTATGACAAGCCACACAGGCACAAATCAAACCAGGCATTCACCTGTTCGGACATCCACTATGCTACATCGCAACACACTGACTTGAGTAGTGTTTGTACTTTAATAATGATTGTACTTTGGTCAGACTTGGACTGGTGTTTGTAATTCAATCAGACTGTGACTTCGCTGGTTTATAACATGAATTACAAAAATTTTGCAGAGTCCTTGCAAAAATACAAGTCCAAGTCTCCAGAATAAGCTTAGCAACAGGACAAAGTGTATATATTAGCTGCAGTGATGGCTAAGAGAGAGTTGCTAGGTACGAGGTTCAAGTCTGAAGTCTTTCTAGGCGACTTAAATGAGACTTGAGCCGCTCACTCAAACATCTCTGGTTTATAAAGGCTATATCAGGCCTTCTAAACAAATCCAATCAGGAAATCACGCTAAATGTGGCCAGATGGTTCTGAACATAACATGAATTCGCAATATATAATACTGAAATGAGCCTAAAGATCCAATACGTATAACAAGAGGTACATTCAGACTGACATTCACAAAACACTTTCACTGTCACTTTCACCTTTAAGCTGATCTCATGAAACAAGTGCAGACCTGTCCAGAGTGCTCACCTTGTCCTGGAGAGCGGCAGTCTTTGTCGACGACCACGGCGCCCGTTAGCTGGGCACTGCTAGAGCCGGTGAGGGGGACGTCAGAGTGGAGGCAGTAGAATAAGGCACATATGGGGTCAAACTCGGGGTCGGGCTCCAGGTCACGCCGCGATCGAGCATGCAGCTCCATGCTCATCACTGTGAGATGCTGCACCTGGAGATGGCGAGACAGGGGTTTGACCTTTGACCTCAGCCCACTTACTTCACACCACATGTCGCGTCAACGAAGCCTAGAGCGCTTACGATCAACAGCGGCGTGCGAGTGGCCGTGACAGGGCTGCATCGTCCTCACAGAGAACATGTTTTAACACACATGCCACTTTCATGTAGGGATGTAGAAATACATTTGGTCCGCAATCATCAGGCGATCTTGTGACAGCAAAGCACAACTGGGAGGTGCTCTGTATCGGAGCGCCTGCTCAATGTAAAGGTTATCCGATCCAACTTATCAGTATGGATCTTTTGATTTTTTTTATAAAAGTTATCGGCAGTAGTCAGAGATTTATCATGCAATTATTAAACCATGGACACATGAATTTGAATTTGGTGATTGGTGTAAACACTCCTTCTTGGATATTAAGTCCAAAACGAAGGAATGATCTGACTTAAGGAAGAAGCCCTCCTGTATTTCTGGCCAGGCTGTTGATGTTGAAGACGTCAGTGATGAAGAGGGAGTCCAAATATTTTGGGACGTCCAGTCTGCAGCGGGAGTGACACTCCTCACCTCGTGAAGTGCTTTCGCCTCCTGCAGGTTCTGCATGCTGACTTTAAAGCCATAGGAGTTCGAGATGGAAGCGCCCTCAATCTGAGAGTTGTTCCTCTTGGGTATGTTGAGGCCGGCAAACTGATTCTACAAAACAAGTGATAAAGTTGCGCAATAAACAAAGCAGAATTCATGAGCAGAACAGGAGCAAGACGGTGACGATTCAGCTAGCGCGCTGTGTGTGTGTGTGTTGCATCACGTTCGTGTACCCGTCTCTGATCTGTCCCTAGAGCACTTGTAATGCATCTGGTATCGGCAGCGAGCGCAAGTTTTTAGTGCAGGTTTTAAGTGCCGTATGCATGAATACGTGTAAACGTGAAGGGTGCGTTGCGTCTGCCACACCTTCATCTGTGTGGTCAGCAGGACTCTCCGTAACACGTGCGTGTGGCTGTTCCTCCTGTAGTGCAGTTTCCGAGAGCTGGACTCCACATCTGCAAACAAGAGCAAGAACCTGGTCACCTAGTTATAAAACGCAGCACTTCCATTGGCCGGTTTCCTAACAGTTCATTGGCCAATAACATCGCTCCGATGCCCCCTCAGGCTCCTCTCCAACAGGCGGAGTCGTGCGGTGTGTGGTCTTCCACGGAGAGCAGCACTGACTCATGGGAGAAATCGGTTTCATACAGGCACCTTGGCAGGAAGCACAAACCTACGACAGAGATCTTCCCTCCTTTTCAATAATATTCTCCTAAATTTAGAGAGAATCTCAAAAAAAAAGCTAAATTTAAATGATAGGACACTTGAGAGTTCTGTGAAATCTCTGAAATGAGGTCACACAGATTCATTGAGACTACGACAATTTGACTGCTTAATTATCCAATTATCTCATTTACAACTTTATTTACAGAAAGGGATGTTAAACACCATTTAATAATTTAATAGATAAACTTGATAATGTTGGTTTCAATTAGCAGGAGGATCCGTTAAAATCAGTTAAAATAAAGAAAACGTTAGTCGCTACCTTCTGTTGCAGGAGAGCTGTAGTCGAGCTCTGCGTCACCTCTGCTCCTCCTGCTGAGAACTGGGGTACTGTGGAGGGGGCAGGGGCCCGAGTTCTCGCCATCCAGTGCTTTCATGGGAAATGGGGAGGGGCTGAGGAACTGTTTTGGCCTGGTGCTTTCTGGCGATTCACAGGAAGGGCTGGTGGATCCTCCTAGCCTGGGAGAGGTTGATCCAACAACTAGCCTGTTGTCGCCTGGGTCGTCTTGGGCGAGACTCTCCTCTGAGGTTTTCTGCCACGGGGGCAGGCCAGGTGAGTCTGGAGGAGTCATCTGCTTGAGGGAGTCCCCTCCTCCCTTGTCTTGCCCTCTGGTCGTTGTGTCGGAGACGCATTTAATGTCTTTCGAGCTGCTCTCACGTGTCACGGCCTCTAGTGGCGATATACGAAATGATACATCCAGCTCTTGACTCGTGACGGTCTGCAGGGCTGACACGTTTTCAGCCTTTTCATCCTGCCCATCTGAATGAGGTGAAAGACGAGACATTTCCAAATGCTCCTGCTGCAGCAACGTGCTCTCGGGAGTTGCGCTCTGCTCCATCTGCGCTGTACTGTGCACGCCAGTTCTTTGCCTTTCTTTCTGAAGACACTCGTACTGCCTCTTCGCTTGGAGCCAAAGCTGCACTTGTTCCCGGCTCGGTGCGTTTTTGCAAGGCAGCAGGATCACTTTATGATCGCCGCTGGGGGACCGACTGTACTCCCTGGGGTCCTTGGCGAACTTCGTAGGTTCCGCACCACGGTAAGGTGAAGACGCTGGACGCGTCATGGCTGAAAATGCGGTTTTCCAGAACTGCAGTCCATCTTGAGCTAAATCTCCGCTGAACTCGGGCAGATCTTTCGCCAGCCTCGTTTCCAAAATCAGCTTACGGCCAGCGATCTCTCTGTGTGAAAAGACAAAAGTAAGAAGCTGCTTTTGTACATGTGCAATATTTTCAAAAACAGTTCAGCAAAATTGAGAAGGCTTTTCAATCCAAAACACACAACATAATCAGGATGAATCAAGAGAAACGGTCTGACTTCACACTCTTACCTTGGCTTTGGAGGTGCATCAGAAGGATCGCTGCAGAAAGGTTCCTGGTATTTAGCCTCTGACAAATCTAATTCTAGCAGGGTGGTGAGGATCTCCTCCCGGTTAGGAGGGGACATGAGGGGCTTAAGGATACGAGATCCTACGCTCTTCTGAGCCTGACTACCATTCCTCAGCTGTGACAGAGAGCTGACAGACCGGGGGGAACTGCTGGGAGTTGTTGATGTAAATACATCAGTGCTATCCAGTAGATCCCCAGTTGGGGACACACCATTATCAGCAAAAGAAACAGAAGTAAGGTGCAAAAAGGGTTCAGGACCAAGTAACAGGTCACTTTTTTCACAGTGAAAGTCTTGAAAGTGGCTGTTATGTATTTTATTCAATGAAACCCCCATCTCTTTGTTTCTCAAAATCTTTTCAGAGTCCAGCAAAGAGAGTGGAAACTCGCTGGGCAAACCTTCCCCATTTCCACCAGCGGATTCATCCAAGACCTCTGAGCAAAGGGTCTTGGGTTTTTGCACCTCTGATTCATGTGTGGAGTTCTCCCCAATGCCAAGCACCTTTTCTTGCTTATTTTGCAAATCCAGAGTGGATACAGTCTCCTGCTTGATATCACTAAGGAACTTCTGAGGTAAGTTCTTGTCAGTTAAAATAAATCTGTTACTGGAATACAGACTGCAGAAGTCTGCTTGGCCAACAGCATTAATATCAAAGGTGTAATTATGCGGAACTTCTGGGGATAAACTATCTTCAATAGAGTAGCAACTGTCAAAACCAGGATCAGAGATAAATGCAGGACTTCCCTCTGAGAGAGGAGGTTCCACCTTAACCATCTCATCCGTTTTGCCGTTCTTTCCTTTTCTACTTCTAGGCTTGGACTCTTTTGGCACCTGAGTTCTTGGAGTCCTGGACTTCCTTGGGGTAGATGAAGGTGCCCTTTTAGGTTTGGTGCCAGTAGAAGCAGCCTTCGTGGAAACACTCTCTGATACAACAGCGACTCCTAGAGAGCATTGTACCCCTTTTAACTGTCTTTTTTGGAGAAGCTCCTTCAACACAGCAATACCAGAAGGCATCGCAGGATGAGACAGTGTCTCTTCATTCTGTGACACAGAATGGTGCTCAGCTTGATCTCCGTGCGGTGTATCCGTTACAAAATTCATAGACGTTGTAAACTCAGATGTTGCCTTTTCTTCGGTTTCCTTCTTTTTGTATGAACGACGCTTGGGGTTTGCAGGCATCTTTGGGGTTGTCTGTGAAAGCTGTATGGCTGTAGGATTCTGTTCTGCGCCAGGAGGCTCAAGGTTCAACTCGTATGGATTGGGGGAAATGCTTCCATCTTGGCCTGCACTCTGTGACCTTGAGCTGGACCTACTATACGTTATGACCGAGCATGGATATGAAGTGGTCTTTGTAGCTGGGGAGAGAACACTGCTTAGAGATTTTACAACAAACAGGCTTGATGCATTCTGAGAACACTGAGATTCTTGTTCCTTGGAAACAGACATGTTCTCACTGTTAGATTCACTTTCCTCGAACTCTGGATTGGTTGCGGGCAGTGCTGGCTGAAGATTCTTTTGGCAGGAATCTGGATGTTGGTAGGGAGTCAAATCATCAGATGAGGTTTGCGTGGGTGGGACGTGATCAGCTGGATATAAAAACTGAGAACTATTCACAACATCTGCGACCACAGGAGAGTTGTCGGACTCCTCAACCTGCTTTTTCTTTCGGGATCTCCTTTTTTTCTGAGAAGCATTCACATCAACACCAACATCAGGTACCTCCATACTTTCAGTGTCCTTCTTTGGTCTCCTTGAGCTTCTACGACCGTTTTTTGCTCGCATGTCCCCAGCTTTTGAAGAAACCTCCTCAACTGGCTTACCAGTAGACTTAGTTTTTCTTTTTCGACCAACGTCGGGCGTCTTCCTTGGTCTTCGTGTCTGGTTTCTGCTAGTAACTCCTCTACCAAAAAGGTTTGTGGACAGTCCTTCATATGGTGAGCCGAGACACGGGTCACTATAAGGGTTTATCAAGTGGTCATTAGAGTTAGACTCTAAAAGCGGGTCAGTAGGAGACCAACATCGAGGTGGGGTTGAATCAGCAGGACTGGGTGCCCTGTCAGAGAGATAACCCAACTCCACCATCACATCAGAATATTCCCTGCAGAAATCATTAGTGAAATCATTATAGCAAGGCCACGGAGCGGGAAGCTTTGGTAAAGCCAGCGCAGTTTTAACCTTTTTAGTCCTTCTGATCTTGCTGCCCTGTATACACCTCGGTTTTGTGGAGCTACTGACCTTGCCAGACGGTGGACTGACCTTGCCCTTACGTTTGGGATGTTTCTTCACCTTTAGATCCAGAAGAGGGTATTTGACTGCTGTTGACTCTGGGACTTTGGGCCAGAAACCTTTCAGAGGCGCGAGCTTGTTGTACTGCTCCAGCTTCTCTGGTGTCAGTACAACATGCGGCTCATCCGCCCTGACCTTTGCCATCTTCACTAGCATGTTCTTCTGACCTTTAAACCTGTTGATTATGATGTATTTGATGATGATTGGTGGCTCTTTTTTAGATAGCTTCCTCTTTTTTTGACTACCAGTGAGGACACAGTTTTCTTTCAGGCTGTCTCGACGTACCAGGGCTTGTTTGAACGAACGAGGACTTGAATGATCGCCATCCTCGTTGTCATAATTCATAATTTTGCGTTTTGTGCGTAAGGTATACTTGCTGCCTGGCAAACTTGTTACCTTGGTGCAAGCTATTTTGGCAGGAAGACCTTTCAGTCTCTCCTCAACAGATCCCTCAGCCGAAACTTTGTCAACAGCCGGTTCAGAATTTGCAAGATCTGTGTTTGCCACGATAGCTTTTTCATCAGTTTCTTTGTTTGGGTGAGCTGGTGATATTGAGTCACAGCCTGCGATGGGCTCACGTTTTGGGCTTTGGGGCATTTCTATTACAGATGTCCTCTTCTGGCCTGCTAGATTGTTCCTCTTTTTGCTCAACTTCAACCTTGACCGCCGTTGCTCCGGATCATTCAAGTTGCAACAGCTGTCAACGGTCTTGCTTCCAACCTGCTTTTTTATTGGCCTTGAGAGGCAGTTTGAGAGGATAACACTGGGGAAGAACTTGTAGTGCGCCTCCTGCTGGGCCATTATGGTCCTTTCAGTTTTATTTTCCTGGTAGTCCTCATACCTGATCTTAAGCTCCCCAACATCACCCTCCTCACTGCACTTGCCCATCTTGCCCTCATGAGGTGCCAGGAGATCGATTTCCCCTGCTGGGCTTGGTGGCTGCTCAAATGCCCTCACCACAGGGCTCCTGCAATCCTTCTGACTCGCGTCCTGCTCAGGTCTGGATGAACAGCTCCTAAGCTCAGGATAATGTAGTGCAAGGCTCCTGTGATTCTGCAGAATGGATGAGTGATTCTTCTCAGCGTTTTTGATGCTATGGTATTTCTTCCTGCTTTGGGCAAGTTTTGAGCTTCCAAAGCACAAACTGTCTGGATCTGGCTGGTTCAGACCAAGAGCTTTGTTCTCATTGGTGTACAGTGGGTGTCCGCCCACTTTGTCAGCACCAATCAGAGACACGTTTGCCGTACTGCATGGGATTGGGTGCTTGACTGGTGGAATATAGGGAATCTCTTTGATCACTTTGAACCCTGTTAGATGTTCACTGGCATCTTGACTTTTAGCCGGAAAATGCTTGTCAGCTGTTTCCTCCTTATCGAGTGAGAGGGACAGTCTGTGCTCAGGATGCTTGCACTCCAGAAGAACTGAGCACGGAGGCTCACGCTGAAGGTGTTCACTCTGGAAGTGGTTCCTCCTGCCCAAGATCTTATCATTTGCCATAAGAGATGAGTGAGTTCGGGATCCTTTATCAGTTAATGACGAATCTGCAAGAGAATGAATGCACAAGCACTTAATAAAACAACAAACAAAATCTCCACAAACAATTCCAATCCATACTGGGAAAGACCTTAGTGTTTCTGGTTGTAGTGCATACCACTGTTCTCATCTGCAGCTCCATCCAGTTGGGGGATGGAGAAGTCAACAGAGAGGTGACGGTTTGCGGTCCAGTCCATCTCTTCGTCTGACGAGTCATGCTGCTCGTCAGCAGAGCTATCGCTGGCATCCCTCAGGAGATGCCTGCAAGGCACAACAAGGCATTAGAGTTAAAAGACACACACACACACACCACCTGATTAAACCTGCCAGGGCTCACACAGCAGGAGAGACTACTGATTAGTCTGAATGATAAAGGGCTGTCTAGTCCTGTCCATAACTGCCCGATTTGCTCACAATGGAGAGAACAAATTAAAAAAAGAATAATTATCAAATGTTGAAAAAGCATCAGACAAGACTTCATGTCCCAGGTCTGAAATATTTTTTTTTTCTTCAACCACCTGGAAGAGCTCATAGTCCCTCTACGTCATAAAACACCTGATTTGCAGTCAGTCAGACATACTGAAACAGATTCCCAGTGAAACAGCATTTCAAGTAGATGAACTGAAAAGCATAGACCGATATGTGGAACCAGCACACTCACAGACAATCATCTGAACTGTAGAACATATCACACAAGGAAATACTGTCCAAAAAAAGTAAACTGGAAAACTCTGTACCTAGCTGAAGGTTCAGGAATATCATTATCCCATCTTTGTGACATCATCATGCTTAGCTCCTCCTCCTCTATCTCATGCCCCGGGGCTTCCTCTTCCTCATCACTGTTGTAAGGGCGGGTGGAGCTGCTGGACATCTGTCGACCTGAAGCTGCTCTGGGCAGATCTGCTTGGAGACCATCATCTGCTAGCGCCTCCAGCAGGTCCACCATAGCCTGATCCTGGCTGCTGTCTGCAGGCAAAGGGAGAGGCTTTTAGAAAAAAAAAATATATATAATATATATATAGAGAGGCTATACGTCTATATAAGCAAAGTGCCATGCAATTGGATGTTTTATTGGCAGGTGAGGATAATCTGCTGCCATCGCGTACCGAGCACGAGGGGCTGTGCGGATCTCTGAGATGTGGGGAGGAATGTCTGACTGTTTTCTAACAAGTTCAAAATGGCCTCCTCATCCACTGTAGCTACTTCTGCATCTTTGCTACTGGATCTTTTGTTGTCTAGAATGGGGGAGGAGAGAGGGAAGGAGGGAGGGAGGGAGGGGGGGGGGAGAGAGAGAGAGAGAGGTGATGACATCAGACATTATTACCATCACTGCTGTCGAGAGTACTGAGTATGTGTACAGAAGGACTCAGCACACTAATGACATCGAGGGAGATGTCTAGCACAGAGGATTCTGGGCTGTCTAGCACAGAGGATTCTGGGCGCAGTGACATGCCAGATTTAGAGAATGTAGGCTATATTCACTCAAGCAGAGAAATACACCAGGGGTGGCTCGTACTGGGCACACGGCCCTCATACCCCCCTCATACCCCCATACCATGCTGACACTGTAGCCTACTGTAATCAGAAACGGGGGAAATTTTGAAGAATCCAGTGCACTAAAGCTTTGTTCACATTTATATTTTATTTTATTTATATTTTATAGTTTCTACTTTAGTTATTAGTTCCCATCCACTATCTGGCTGTGGAAACTAGAAAGCTGAGGATGAATGTGAACATGTGTTTCCTGTGAGACACGTGAAGGCCATCTTCACACGTGCTGCCCAGTCCGAGGAAAGTGCCAACAGCCCTCAGGACACATGGGAACGCACACACCGTCGACAGGGCACCCTCATGGGCTGGACTGGACGTCTCTAGCATCGTTGGTGAGCCCATGACAGCAGGGCGTTCACGTTTCTGGGGCACCACCTAGAAGCCCCGAAACTCTCAGCACATTCCTTCCGCACGTCTTACCTGGGGTCCTGTCTTTGTGCACCTCCACCTGGCTGGCAGCCAAACTGGGCAGGTCATCAGGGCTCAGAACATCAGGGTGCAGCGAGAGTTCAGGAAACTCATAGTCATCGTCATCGTCGACTACGGAGCCACTCTGAGTCCTGATGAGAAACACAGCAGTTGGCGTAGAGCACTGGTGAAGCCTCGGTCTGCCCCCTCACCCTTGCTAAATCCTACCACTGAATTGACCTAAAGATGAATTTCTATCAGCTTCCATTAGCAGCCCTCTCTGTCCCTCACACTCTGTGTGTGGCTGGGGGAGGATTTAACAGGGAGACAGTGTTGACAATTATCAAGCGTTTGAATGCACAACTATTTGTGTGTGTGTGAGAGAGAGAGAGAGAGATGACACACGCTTTAAAGCTTGTGTGAGTGCACATGGGCATGTTTATGTTTGTCTGCCAACCCAGGCTTAATTTTGCCACACACACACACACACACACACACACACACACACACACACACCACCCTACCTGACAAGTCATGAGAATCAGATTCTGCACATGATGAAGTCTGCTGCCCTCCAGGCCGTCTACACACATGATTACAGCCTGACGTTCTGAAATGCAGAGTGAGTGCAGACTCCCTCTCTCCTCCGGATCTCCCTCTCTCCTCCCTCTCTCCTCCGGATCTCCCTCTCTCCTCCCTCTATCCTCCGGATCTCCCTCTCTCCTCCCTCTATCCTCCGGATCTCCCTCTCTCCTCTCCCTTTCCTCCGGATCTCCCTCTCTCCTCCGGATCTCCCTCTATCCTCCGGATCTCCCTCTCTCCTCCCTCTATCCTCCGGATCTCCCTCTCTCCTCTCCCTTTCCTCCGGATCTCCCTCTCTCCTCCGGATCTCCCTCTCTCCTCTGGATCTCCCTCTCTCCTCCCTCTATCCTCCGGATCTCCCTCTCTCTTTCCTCCGGATCTCCCTCTCTCCTCCCTCTCTCCCTCCCTCTCCTCCTCTGGCCCACAGTAGCGACAACCATGACTAACCACGAGCGCTAATGACTTCAGTAGTCTGACGGGCTGTAGCAGCAGACTGAGGAGATCATTAAAATATCTGTGTAGTTACCCTCTCACTCACTCAGTCTCTCCCTCTCTGTCTGCCCCTCTCTCCCTCCCTCTGTGTGTCTTTTGTCCCAGTTCTGTTAGAGACCAGAGTCTCTCTTAATTGTCTGGACTGCAAAGAGTTATGCAGCAGGGTTTCTAGAGGCAGAAGAAGGACGACGATGATGATTCTTACACATCAAACTTGTTTTCCTTCAGGATCTCTTTAAACCGCTTCATTAAGATCCGTTCACTCTCCACCCACTCCACGCAGGGCCGGTCTGAAATGGAAACAAAGCACTCAAGCAAGCCAGCAGAGCAACAAAAAAAACCAAACTAACAAACAAACAAAAAAAAAACATGCATCGCTGTCTGGAAACGACCTAACCACAGCAAATGGAGCGGAGGGGATGGGGGTGGGGCAGGGGGCGGGGCAGGGACACAGCAAACAGGCACTGAAGAACCAACACCAGCTGTCGGCAGATGCTCACTGCCACTCCACATCTGCGTGTATTTACACTCGCACACACACCAGACTACAGCTGATGAACATTACGCATGTACGTTCTGACACGGAAAATAACTCTGAAGGAAACTGCATAGCATCCGGGTGATGATCTGCATAGCATCCGTGTGATGGTTGGTCGCCAACAGCATCCGTCAGCCGATAGCGGCGTCTTTGTTCAGATGGGATGCGCTTACACCCACTACTTCTAAATCTAAACAATATTCAATATACACATGGGTTAGGGTAGAGTTAGGATTAAGGTAGGTGTGGGGTAAGGGCAGGATTAGGACTAAAGTAGGTTTGGGTTAAGGGCAGGATTAGGTTTTAGGTAGGTTTGGGGTAAGGGCAGGATTAGGGCTAAAGTAGGTTTGGGTTAAGGGCAGGATTAGGACTAAGGTAGGTTTGGGTTAAGGGCAGGATTAGGACTAAGGTAGGTTTGGGTTAAGGGCAGGATTAGGACTAAGGTAGGTTTGGGTTAAGGGCAGGATTAGGACTAAGGTAGGTTTGGGTTAAGGGCAGGATTAGGACTAAAGTAGGTTTGGGTTAAGGGCAGGATTAGGACTAAGGTAGGTTTGGGTTAAGGGCAGGATTAGGACTAAGGTAGGTTTGGGTTAAGGGCAGGATTAATACTAAGGTAGGTTTGGGTTAAGGGCAGGGTTGGGATTAAGGGCAGGGTTAGCAGTAATGATAATTGCTTGCTGGATTTCTTATGACTGAGCATAGTTCAGTTGTGCTCCAATCTCCATTACCCTATTATAGTAATTATTATTAATTCTACCGCTAACTGTAATATTACTACTGGTAGAATTATTAGCACGGTAATTATCGGTTATTTTAAAATTATTATTGCTAATATGTTTATTACAGTAATTGCTAGTGTTACTATTGTTCTAGATAGGAGTGTATACATATGGCAAAATGATGAATTATGAAAAAGTGAAAATGGGGTGAACTCATTTTAAGATTGAACACAGCTTTGATGAATAAGGATGAGTTGTTTTCATTTAAACAACATGTTCGAGCATACAGACCAGGCCTGCCACAGACAGTGTGTCTGAGACCAGCGCCGTTAGCTCGGGGTCAGAGGTCAAGCTGGTTCCTCTCACCCTGTGACTGGGGGGTTTCTATCTGGGAGCTCTGGTTCCTCTCCCTTCGACGCTGCTTCTCATCCTCCCAAATGGCCTGAAGTCCAGGATTCCTGCCGATCTGATCTACACACACACACACACCCCAACACTTACTGTAAATAAAGTCAGCCACCAGCACTTCAAACTGTTTTACTAAATCTGGAATATTAGTGTGAGCCCAGAGCATTCAAACATTAGTAGTTTGCGTTGACGGCTAGCAGTTATGGTGGCAGTGATCTTTTGCACCAATGGCTTGAGGCTACAGGGGAAGTTATGGTTAGTGTTGATGTCTAGTGGTTACAGTGGTTAGTAAGAATGTAATGAGGATGTAATGATGTATCTTGAAAGGTATCGTGAGCAGAGTACAAGATTCAATTTTCTCACGATATTTAATCATGAGATTTATCTAGAATCTGTGCTAACCAATTTAACCGCTAGCCATCTGTGCTAAATTGGTTAGCACAGATAGCCATCTGTGCTAAATTGGTTAGCACAGATGGCTAGCGGTTAAATTGGTTAGCACAGATGGCTAGCGGTTAAATTGGTTAGCACAGATGGCTAGCGGTTAAATTGGTTAGCACAGATGGCTAGCGGTTAAATTGGTTAGCACAGATGGCTAGCGGATAATTTGGTTAGCACAGATGGCTAGCGGTTAAATTGGTTAGCACAGATGGCTAGCGGTTAAATTGGTTAGCACAGATGGCTAGCGGTTAAATTGGTTAGCACAGATGGCTAGCAGTTAAATTGGTTAGCACAGATGGCTAGCCCTTGTGAGATTCTTACTCTGCAGTTCCAGTCGGTTGAGGATGTCTGTAGCCACAGCATCCGCCTCCAATTCACACACACTAACCCTCGCCACGTTCTCTACAACCAGAGAGCTGCAAAACACACACACATACATTCAGAAACTCAACCAGCTTCCAAAATCATAATAAAAAAAGAAATAAGAGAGATTCTTTTATTTAAGGTAATTACATAATTACAGGATGGTTAATAAAGCATTCGAGCTGCCTCTGTGTCTGAGGTACGTCATACAGTGTCCCCGTGAGAGGTGATGTGTTTCCTGCCTCCCAATGGATGAACTCTCACCTGGGTAGATGATCCTCATCCCAGCGAGCAAAGGTACCTCCAAGACCACTTTCATCGAGCTTAGAGGTCTTCCATGTGGCACTCCCCTCCAGGTGACTCCTCCCTTCCTCCCCAACATCTGAGAGACAGACAGACAGACACACACAGAGCATGATTTTCTACAATGTCTCCATACTCATCTCACAATTTCCTCTCCATTGTTTGTAATTGTTCAGAAAAATTTCAGAAGAAATTTGGGAGCACAACACCACCTATCTAAAGCCACACCCCCTGTCTAATGACTTATCTGAAGCCACACCCCCAGTCTAATCATGTATCTGAAGCCACACCCCCAGTCTAATCATGTATCTGAAGCCACACCCCCAGTCTAATCATGTATCTGAAGCCACACCCCCAGTCTAATCATGTATCTGAAGCCACTGTATCTGAAGCCACACCCCCAGTCTAATCATGTATCTGAAGCCACACCCCCAGTCTAATCATGTATCTGAAGCCACACCCCCAGTCTAATCACGTATCTGAAGCCACACCCCCTGCCTAACCACTGCCCAGACGCTATATGCAGCTCTCTAGGCTTCGGCAGAGACTGAACTCAATAACCTGCAGAGTTCTGTGCAAAAAACTTAAACTTTGCTCAGTACAACATGTGAGAACACACACACACACACACAGTCCAAGGAAAGCTTAAGCTTAAAGACTGGGCGGGGATGCCTAATCTGAGGGCTGCTGTGTGTGTGTGTGTGTGTGTGTTCGTTCTCCCTCTAATCTTTGTGTCCTTGACTATGTCTTGGCTGAAACAAGGAATTACCTTCTGCTGGGAGAGAATGACAGAGGTGTGCATGTGTGTGTGTGTGTGTGTGTGTGTGCAAAAGAAAGAGAGAGTATGTGCACATTGTTTTGGGTGGGTGGGCCCCCTTTGATGTGTGTGCTTGTGGGGGGTGTTGGGTGTTGCGTTTGATGTTGAGCAAAGGACCTTATTGCAGATTAAACAAGTGTCTAAGGCCTGTTAGAGTATGTGAGTGTGTGTGTGTGTGTGTGCGCGCGCACGTACTTGACAGCATGAGACCCCAACCAATTACAGAGTAAATGAACCAGCAGCAAATCCCATCGGGAGACTTACACCAGCCACCCATCCTCACACACACACACACACACACACACACACACACACACTGAAAACAGCTCATAATAATGCACAAAGGCAGCGTGAAGCGCACAGAGCACTCCCCGTGTCTCATCTCACACACCTTTGTTTGTCCATGGTGTGTGTGTGTGTTCACCTGTGGTGTGATGGCGGCGGAAGCGCACTGCAGACAGGTGGAGAAGGTTCATGCCGTACAGGTTGTAGTCGATGAAGAACTGAAGCAGGAAGGGGATGTGGCCCTCGTGGGGCTGGAAACACTTATTCATCACCGCACCACCCTGCAACAGCTCACACACTCTGAAAGCACACGCAACACCACGCATGGAAACACACACACGCGTGTGGGAATGTGTGCCTGTGTGGGAGGGTGCCTGTGTGAGGGGGTACCTGTGTGTGCCTGTGTGAGGGGGTACCTGTGTGTGCCTGTGTGAGGGGGTACCTGTGTGAGGGGGTACCCGTGTGTGCCTGTGTGAGGGGGTACCCGTGTGTGAGGGGGTACCTGTGTGTTCCTGTGTGAGGGGGTACCCGTGTGTGAGGGGGTACCCGTGTGTGAGGGGGTACCCGTGTATTCCTGTGTGAGGGGGTACCCGTGTGTGGGGTACCCGTGTATTCCTGTGTGAGGGGGTACCCGTGTGTGAGGGGGTACCTGTGTGTTCCTGTGTGAGGGGGTACCCGTGTGTGAGGGGGTACCCGTGTGTGAGGGGGTACCTGTGTATTCCTGTGTGAGGGCGTACCCGTGTGTGCCTGTGTGAGGGGGTACCTGTGTGAGGGGGGTACCCGTGTGTGAGGGGGTACCCGTGTGTAAGGGGGTACCCGTGTGTGAGGGCGTACCCGTGTGTGAGGGCGGGGTACCCGTGAGGGGGGTACCCGTGTGTGAGGGCGTACCCGTGTGTGAGGGCGTACCCGTGTATTCCTGTGTGAGGGGGTACCCGTGTGTGAGGGGGGTACCCGTGTGTGAGGGGGGTACCCGTGTGTGAGGGGGGTACCCGTGTGTTCCTGTGTGAGTATGGTTAGACACAAGTACAGGCCTTTTACCTTTTAACCATCTGGGGGTTGTAGAGATAAATCTTCATAAAGGCCTTTTCCTGGGCATGGTAGCCATAAAATGGCCTAGATACAGAAGGGGTGGGGGTGAGAGAGACAAAAAAGGGTGGTGTAGATGGAGAGAAAAATATAGATGGAGAGAAAGAGAGAAGGAGAGAAGGAGACAGAGAGATGGGGGTAGAGATTAGCGATTGTGGCAGTTCAGAAAATTGTCGAGTTGGTGAACTGTATTATGCAGGGTAAGAGAACATGTTCATGGGGTGTGTGTGTGTGTGTGTGTGTGTGCGCGCACGAAGCGTGTCACATACATGCCGGAGACGAGGGTGATCTTGAAGACGTGCTGGGTGTTGGCCGAGGGTTTCCCCAAGCTGACGTTGATGGCGCGGTCCAGGCTGAAGGCCACCTGCCTCAGGTATGGCTCCCCCTGCTGGCCAAAGCCATCATACGGCACGTAGATGTACGGCAACACACCGTGAAGGTGCAGACACGTCTTCTGGCCTGCACACACACACACACGCATACGATCACGATCACATGCCAGGAGACAGGTGTGTGAAAAAGCTGCTTCTATAATGACGATAATACAAAATGGGACTAAAAAGCAATCTTAAAAAGATCAAATGAGAGGAATAAAGGAGAGTAATGAGTTAAATGGTTATATGTACCGACTTTTAATATAGGTTTAATTAAACTAATAAAACATGAGACGTGGTGTCTTGTCAATCTTTTTTTCCTATCTCGGTTTTCTTTAACAAAGGCCAAGATATAATTTCTTCATTCTTCTTACTCTGTAGCCATTTTTAAACACGTCTGAATCTAGGACATATTGCTTTGCATTTTCACCATTTCGTCATCCTCTATTGCTATGACAACAGTGTTCATAAAGGTCTGTAGTCCTGGCAGCTGTTCCATGTTCATTACATCTATAGTCACCCCTCCTATGACAGCTGATCTGAGCTCAGGCCACAGTCACACACACAAGGGTATGAGAGGGGTAAAGCTGATCTGAGCTCAGTCCATACGTCCATACCTATAAGGGTAGCTTTATGGTCATGAGCCTCTGTTCTTCAGTCACACCTCGCAGGCTCCAGACCAGAGCAACACACACCCGATCATAATGAACCAAGATACTATAACCACCTCCAGACCAGAGCAACACACACCCGATCATAATGAACCAAGATATTATAACCACCTCCAGACCAGAGCAACACACACCCGATCATAATGAACCAAGATACTATAACCACCTCCAGACCAGAGCAACACACACCTGATCATAACGAACCAAGATACTATAACCACCTCCAGACCAGAGCAACACACACCTGATTATAATGAACCAAAATCTAAGTAAACCACAGTGCTGTCACTGAAATGGCAGGACACCGTAACCACTGTGACCAATCAGAAACTGATAACCACTATAATGAAGTTCAGGATCAGTGAGCATGTTCTGACAACACAGAACCCGAAACATGGCTTCCAACTCGAGCAGATTCATGAAGACGTTCCAAACATTTATGCCAGATGTCCTTGATAACACCATTTTGAATGTTGCATGCACACACAGGCATGCAGACGAGCACAAAGGTGGTGTGTGTGTTTGCATGTGTATATGCAAACACGCAGACGCACACCACCTTTTCTCTCCAACTGTTATTTTTAGCATTTTTTCTTATTTATCAGGCCGATAAAACACCTTGAGCGCAGAGAAAGAGAGAGAGGGGAGAGAGAGAGACAAAGAGGAAAGAGAGAGAGAAAGAGGGGAGAGAGAGAGAGAGAGAGAAAGAGAGCGCGCACACACACAGTAGCTCCATGTGCAGTCTGGTTTATAACACACTCGTGTTAATGACTCCACCAGAACCATCATCGCCCTGAGTTCATCACTGTGGAAACGGAGCAACAGATCTTTCTTCTCCATCACCAGCATCACAACTGTACAGGTTTCTGTAGGTCACTGTTAACGTGGGCACGTGGGTGGAGTAACACACTGATTTGGGATTAACTGCATGCACATCTGTCTGGTCACTAAGAAAACCAACATGGAAATGCGGTAGAAGAAGTCTGAGAGAGAGGGAGGGAGAGAGAGAGGGAGAAAGAGGAGAGAAGGAGGGAGGGAGGGAGAAAGAGAGAGAAAGAGGAGAGAAGGAGTGAGGGAGGGAGAAAGAGAGAGAGGGAGAAAGAGAAAGAGGAGAGAAAGAGGGATGGAGAAAGAGAGAAAGAGAGAGGGAGAAAGAGACCACACACACAAACACCAACTAGTTTTTCTACCCATATCTCATGTATAGTTTTTATATTCTTATAGCCATCTCACCTCTCTAAAGACAGACAGATGCCAAGACAGACACCACATAGACAGACACTCAGACAGACACCAAGACACACAGAGCTCTGCTGATTGGACATGCGAGTTAGACATCATGCAGGATGCTGCCGTGGTGACGAGGTGCCGTATGTGTACACTCAACTGCCAAGACACACACACACACACACACACACACACACACTTAAGTGTGTATTCCAATTTACCTCTTTCAAATAGAATGTAATAGTATTTTATGACATAATCCAGTCCTAGATGAGTAGGTGAGGTCACAGAGGTAGGCGGGGCTAAAACACTGACACAGGTCAGTCAGACGAGTCTCAGAACACACGAGCTGCAGCTGTTGCTAGGCAACAACCCTGGCGATGGGTTCCTTCCACACAGAGAGCAGCGAAACACTTCCCTCTACAGAAAGTGTGTGTGTGTGTGTGTGCGCTACAGTGACAGGTTATCACTATGGCACCCCTAAGTCACATTCCACACAAACATGGTTAAACTGAAATATACATCTTAACACATTTTGCCCAAACGTCCCCAGTAAAACGACATTTACCACCACGGAAAACATGGTGCGATCTGTCAAACCCTCCAACGGGAGTCACTCTGAAACTGCAGTGTGGATAACGGAAAACGCAGCTTTTAGAAAATTGACGGAAGGCTGTCATGTGACCCCCACAGTTCCCACACAGCCAGCCACACCCTCAGCCACCTACACCACCCAGAAAACAGGGCGACCCCCACAGTTCCCACACCCTCAGCCACCTACACCACCCAGAAAACAGGGCGACCCCCCACAGTTCCCACACAGCCAGCCACACCCTCAGCCACCTACACCACCCAGAAAACAGGGCGACCCCCACAGTTCCCACACAGCCAGCCACACCCTCAGCCACCTACACCACCCAGAAAACAGGGCGACCCCCACAGTTCCCACACAGCCAGCCACACCCTCAGCCACCTACACCACCCAGAAAACAGGGCGACCCCCACAGTTCCCACACAGCCAGCCACACCCTCAGCCACCTACACCACCCAGAAAACAGGGCGACCCCCACAGTTCCGACACAGCCAGCCACACCCTCAGCCACCTACACCACCCAGAAAACAGGGCTTGTCAGAAAAATCTAAAGCGATACAGTTGAACACCGTTAAAAGTATCAGCAACCACGTACCACACAAACGCGCCGTGGTTGTACGTGCGTGAAGAACATTAAGGTGTCTCACATTAGTCGGTGTGTCCCAACATTACTGGAGAAAAAAATATTTCAATGATGTAATTCACAGGGTGAACCCGCCCGGTTCAGAGAGAGACCAGCAATTGAAATACATCTTAATCAAACAATTAATCGATCAATTACTGAAATAATACATTAGAGCATTTTAAAGAAACATTCTTATTTACAACCACAGCTGCCTCACACACACACACACACACACACACACACACACACACGCTTTGCATACATTCGTCCCTGGTGTTAAGAGAATGGCAGATCTGGAAGAAAGCCAACTGTGGGGGGGGGGGTTAGACACCTAGTGCATCTAGAGAGGGGTAAGACAGCGAGAGGGTGGGGGAGGGGAGACAGACAGACAGACAGACAGACAGGAAGAGAGCACCAGAGGACACATCAGCTCCACTGGACAGAACACACACACACACACACACCACCATCTGGATAATACTACACAGCACCGCATGACGAGTTCAGTAGGGCTTCAACTTGGACGGCCCCACCCACAGAGATCTCACGGCCTTCGTCTACCACTGAAACGGAGAAGCAGGACTCCGTGCCACAGGAACACCACCAAGCTCAGGACACCCTGCCCGCAACCATCGTTTAGAACTGTGACGCCGCTCTGCTGGCCACTAATGAGCACTGCAGGGGTGAGAGAAATAAGCATGAGCTGCACTCAGATCTCTGTGAGAGCAGCCGAACAGTGTGTGACGGCGAGTGAACACAGAAGAGCCAGAATGGGGTGTGTGCAAGAGAGCATGCCTCACAAACGAACTGTGTGTGTGTGTGTGTGTTTCCATGTGCAATTGTGGCATGGCGTGTATGTGAGGTTGTGTGTGCATGCGATGGCGCACACACGTATGAGGTTCTGTGTGTGGGTAGGTGCATGTGAGGTCCCGTGTGCACAATAGCGTTTGTGTGCGATCACACGTGTGCCTGAGGTTCCGTGTGCGTGTGCCTGAGGTTCCGTGTGCGTGCGATGCTGCGTGTGCCTGAGGTTCCGCGTGCGTGTGCCTGCGGTTCCGTGTGCCTGCGGTTCCGTGTGCGTGCGATGGCGCGTGTGCCTGAGGTTCCATGTGCGTGTGCTGCCGTGTGCTGCCACATGTGCGTGTGATGCCGCATGTGCGTGTGATGCCGCGTGTGCCTGAGGTTCCGTGTGCGTGTGATGCCGCGTGTGTGTGATGCCGCGTGTGCTCTTCCCTCCATAACTGAAGGCCTGAAGCTGCCACATTCTTTCAGATAGAGTACTTAATCTGACCCACACACACACACACACACACACACACAAGGGTGGGGATAGTAATCACAGTGAATTTCCTTCTCAAATTCTCCCTGGTACCGAGGCACAGAACAAAAGCACACATATGACCCAACTGCATTAAAGAGACAGGAGATGTTTGAGGGGAACGTGTGATTTCCTGAACGTGTGCCGTCCTGAGGGGAACGTGTGCCGTCCTGAGGTGAAGCCTCCTCTGTCTGAGTGTGTCCCTGTGCTGTGTGGAGTGTCTCCGTGTGGATCACCAGGGCTCAGACAGCTGTGCACGACTGCCACAACAGAACACGCACACCGGGGAAAACGTCACAGTTTCTGCCTGTAAGTCATTATACCGATCCCCACTGCAACACTGTCAGAGAGGAGGGATCAGCCAATCAGAGCCTCACTGCAACACTCTCGAATGGGGGGGGGGGATCAGCCAATCAGATTAGTTAGGACCCTCCAAAGCCACACTGTGCTGTAAACATCCCTCCCCAACTACAGAGCCCCCTTAAAAGGCCCCAATAGCTACAGACCACCCTGCTCATCACCAGCAGTGTTACAGAGCTGCTGGACCCTCAGAGCAGAGGATTATCCCTTTGTGTGTGTGTGTGTGTGAGTGAGTGGTAAAAGAAGTTGCTTACTGAAAAGCCTTTTAAATGAACAGCGTCAACTTCTATATTTGGAACTGAATTTGAATACAATCAAAAACAGAGAGATAATCACAACACACACACACACCCTGTAAACCAGTCCAGCTTCCTCGCGCCGCTAGCCTACAACACACACACACACACAAACACTACCTGGAATGAAGGCCACAGCACACGCACATGCACACGCGCACACACAAGCATGTCCAAACACAACCTGCTCCCTCAATCTCCCTCAACCCCAATACCGTAGAACCACCAAACACCACCCAACACTGAAGAACCACCCAACACTGGACTCAGACTGTCCCATGTTCCAGAGCTTTGCTGTTGTGGTGTTTACTATAAAGATATATATAAAGATAGATATATATATATAGGATAAATATATATAGGATATATATTTACTATACGAAGAGCCCATATTGTCATCTCTCACACTCACACCTTACAATGGTATTTTGGGGGATTTCACCCCTGAGGTTGGTGGGAGTCACCACCCCACTGCCCTCCAGGACCCGTCTCTCTCACACACACACACATGCCCCCCAGGACTCCCATCTCACACACACACCCCCCACTGCCCTCCAGGACACCCGTCTCACACACACACCCACCACTGCCCTCCAGGACCCGTGTCTCACACACACCCACCACTGCCCTCCAGGACCCGTGTCTCACACACACCCACCACTGCCCTCCAGGACCCGTGTCTCACACACACCCACCACTGCCCTCCAGGACCCGTGTCTCACACACCCACCACTGCCCTCCAGGACCCGTGTCTCACACACACCCACCACTGCCCTCCAGGATTTTCGTCTCACACACACCCACCACTGCCCTCCAGGACACTCGTCTCACACACCCACCACTGCCCTCCAGGACCCGTGTCTCACACACCCACCACTGCCCTCCAGGACCCGTGTCTCACACACACCCACCACTGCCCTCCAGGACCCGTGTCACACACACCCACCACTGCCCTCCAGGACACTCGTCTCACACACCCACCACTGCCCTCCAGGACCCGTGTCTCACACACACCCACCACTGCCCTCCAGGACCCGTGTCTCACACACACCCACCACTGCCCTCCAGGACCCGTGTCTCACACACACCCACCACTGCCCTCCAGGACACTCGTCTCACACACCCACCACTGCCCTCCAGGACCCGTGTCTCACACACACCCCACTGCCCTCTAGGAGTCTAATCAAGGCTTGCTCGTCATATTGGGAAAATTCAAGGCTTGTTGGCTACAGTCAGTGTATAAAGGTGTGTAGAACGGTATGTAGACATATATTTATAATACTGTCCATTGGGCACTGTGTAAACAGTCACTATTCAAGCCTATGTTGAAGAATTTAAACATAAAAGGTTCTGTGTTCAGACAATGAAAAAGAAATACAGAGAGATGTGGAAGAGACACAGAGGGGGAGAGACACAGAGGGACCACTACTCTGTGTGTGTGCGCATTTACAGATTTTAATGCTTCCCACATGTAAAGGACATTCTGCTCTCAGGGAGATTCAAACAGGACACAGAAAAGATGCTAATTAAACCCAGTCTCCTCCATACACACCCGTGCACAAACACACACACACACACACACACACACACACACTCGCGTGAACACGCTCAGTTCATTTAAGGATTTAGAAACCAGCTGTCCGCTCTAAATGTGTCTCATGATTCAGCCAGTGTCCGAGAGTGAACGCGGTACACGAGGACCGGCACACGGCAACACGGCCATTGGAAGGCACGACTGACCTGCTCGTACTCAGCGTTACACACTGCTGGCTGTAGTTCTCATCAGCGCTGTATTGGCTGTGCGTGTCAAATCATCGTCAGCGGTCGGATTGGCTGTTGAGTTCAGGGTTTGACTCGACTCAAGATGATCAAGACAAACTGTATACGGGTTTTTATTACATTGTGGCTTAATTGACTGAGGTAGCGCGCTAGACTGACATTATATTGTTCCACACACAATGTAGCTTTGTTTCGCTAATCAAGAGAACAGGTGGAACATTTGTCATTACTGCGACATTACAGTGTGAAGTTATATAGAAGGATGGAGCTTAAAAGGTGGGAATCGGTCAAAACTCTGTATATTCATTATAAGAAGACCAAAACCTTCGGGAAGCAGCAGTTTCTTTCAGACTTATTTTCTGTGTCAGAACGTACATGCGTTTTGTTCATCAGCTGTTGTCCGTCTGGCGTGTGCGAGTGTAAATACACGCAGGTGACGAGGAGCGACGCTTAACCGGCTCAAGGCTGCTGAGTTCTTCCATGTCCGTTTGCTGCGAGTCTGACAGGGTCACAGACGTTTGCTGCTCACTCGACACCCCCCTGCCCACCACCACCACCACGTGCCCTGGAATAAACTACACTTGTTATTTTTACTACTTGCACTGGTAACAGCCAAAAGTATAATGTTAAAATATCAGCGTCACACATGTGACTGCCAGTTGCTCTTTACATGACCCAAGCGTGACTGTGGAACGCCAGAACGTATGAACATGTGCTGTGGAACGAACAAGCTTCATCGATCAAACCCAGTCAACAGATGACGATGTTACCCTTAACACAATAATGGAGGCAAAACAAAAAAGCAAACCAGCTTCGACAACTGTAGTTAATAACGTTATGTAGTACAATAACAAGGAGCCATGAATCGAATCCTGAGAAACACAGTAAAGTCACTAATGCTGTGAAAAAAAAGTAACGTTTAGGTCATATTTAAGTGCTTAGGTCATATTTAAGCGTTTAGGTCATATTTAAGCATTTAGGTCATATTTAAGTGCTTAAGCGATAAAAGAATGTGATGTACAAAGGCACGACATCGCCAGACAAGAGCAAAAGGAGAATGTCTGGACAAGTGACGGGCCACGTCGGGTTGCATAAAGGGGGTGTGTCACAAAAAGGGGTGTGTCACTGAAAATGGAGGAAGGCTGCAGTTTGACCATATGTTTCTCAAAGGCAATGGAATCACATCCCAAATCCCTCCCTGATAGCTTTACTGATGCATTCCCGTAGTGTCCCATTTCCCCATGAATCCCATGAATGACCTCTGACCTTTCATACAGGCTGTAAGGTCAAACAACAGCACGAGCAAGTAAACACTGCCATAGAGGCTGAAGAGAGTTATGAGTGAGACAGACAGACAGAGACACGGAGAGACAGATTAAAGATAGAAGGACAGAGAGACAGAGACAGATGGAAAAAGAAGGACGGAGAGAGAGACAGAGACCCAGACAGACAGACAGAGAGACAGACAGATGTCCAGACGGAGTGTTTATGTCTGAGTGTGGGGATCCTTCGGCCGCGTGGCTCAGATGACTGTGCTGCATCAGCATAAGCGGATGTGAGTGTCTGCTGCACTGCTCGGAGGTTCAGGAGCGTGGGGCTATTTTTATCCCGGCATCCCGGTCCACGTCTCCACAATGCTGCAGCACGGCTCTCATCTCTCATGCCATGCAGTAAGGGGTGGAGTTCAGGAGGGCTAAAGCACGTTAGTCACCACTCCAGCCAATCAGACGCTTCTGAGATGAGAGGGGGCGGGATCTTTTCTATCCCAGTGTCGTCGTCCCCCCCCCAGTTTCACACTGGACACAGTGGTGCGCGTGTGGAACCCTACACAGCAGGAATGCACGTTCAGATACCAATGACCAACCCACCACATACTAGGGCAGTGGTTTTCAATTTTAGTCCCGTGGACCCTTTTTGTTGTTCTGCTTTGTTTTCTGGTGTCTTTCTGCTCAAACACACCTGATTCACCTCATCAGCTCCATCACGTAAAGGCCAGATCGCAGGGGTCCTGCTCTGGGAGCAGGAAGCAGCAGGTCGCAGGTGTACCACAGCAATGGCACAGAAACAAACCCGTGTGCACAGACCCCGTGTTCCCCAGGAGCAGGGAGAGGGCAGAACCGCCCACAACATGCTGGATTTCGGCAGAGTGAATGCTGTTAACTGGCCTGCGCTAGGGCGTAAAACCGAGAAAATGGCTTCGGACAAAGTTCGTTTCCGCACACGGGACAGCTTACTGTCAGCACCAACACTTTCTGTTCGGGGTTTATCCATATTTCTGCAGCCATTAAATTAGTTAGACAAGCAGAAATGTAAAATACTGAAAGGCAAAGTTTTACAAAGCCTGTGTTTTCACCTCCACCTGCAGAGGACCAATACTACAGCTACAGTCTAATCTAGGGAGACTCACTGGTCGAGCCCTACCACAGTGTCCAAACCCTACCACATAGTGCAAACCATAAACACGTAATATCTAAACATAGCGACACACGTGTGAGCGCAGCAAGCGTGTTGTGATTTGTAAACCCCACATCAGATTTATGAGGTAGGCGGCGTTTTGCATATTCAGTCTTACGTAACACGCCCCCCTGGGGCCAAACAAAATAAAAGGTTACCACGGGGCACAGCGGTTTAATCTCTCTAAAGGATAAACACATGACCACATGGCGATCAGAGGTGTCCCCCCCCCCTTAACCGAGTTAACAACATGGCGCGCAGAGCTGACCACACCGTCCTCCTGCACCGTGCCCTCCGAAACGCCTCGCCTGCACACGGGCGCTCGTGACGAAATCTCGCGGTGATTTTGCGGCTTGTGGTCTTGTAAAAAAAAATTTAAAATGCGACATTAACACTGTTTTGCATGCATTATCAGAGCAGGAAACACAACTGCAAGTTTGGATTCTTTGAACGTTGGCGGGTTAACGCTCGTTCAATGTGTTTAAATGGGACAGAGGGGGTGTCTTCGTGTCCACCAAGAGAGGACATCCCTGCTTGAAAAACAGTCACGGAGCTCCTCGCCGCGTGGTGGAAGGGAAAGTCGTGTCCCAGTAGGGGGGTGGTACTGGGGGAAACACTGGGAGGGAGCGAGGAGGTAAACTGTGATTAAAAACGGGAGTGAACGGACACGCGTACCTGCAGGCGTCGCGCCGAAGACACGGACCACGGGAACTTTCTTCACGTCGCTCTCTCGGAACTCGGAGTAACAGACGTCCAGGTCTTTGAGAGGGCTGGTCGTGTAGTAGTCTGCGGTGACTATGCGCACTGCGAACATGTTGGCCGCCGCTGTGGGTCTGCTGGCTAAACCAGTCGACAAGACGCTGGTGTCCAACTTAGCATGCGCGGCTAAGCGGAAAAAGTCTAGAGCTGACGGGGAAACGGGGCCGTTTGCGTCGAGGTCAAAACTCGAGACAAAATGTGTCGCTGGCCGACTTGTGGTTGGTGAAATTCAGAGGAATGTCAGGTTGAGGGCGTCGAGGCACGGCTGTCTGAAACATCTGCAGAAACCTTCTTGGTTTGGCCGAGACCCCGGCTGCAACTGTTGAAACAAGCACGTAAACAGAAAATGTAACAAACTGGCTGTCAACGTTATCGCTCGTCTGCGCGACATTTATTTACAGACGTGGTGGGTTTTGAACCGCGATTCATTCTATAAACGAGATGACAGCGTCTTTCCTCCAGAAGTAAATTGTCTAAACCAAACACACAGGGCGGATTTCGACCGTAAGTAGCTTGCTAGTTCTAGCCAGCTAGGTTAGCTAGTTAGCCAGTCAGCTAAGTTCACCAATATGAATACACTTTTATTTCACTGACCGCGTCCTACGGTTGATTTAAGCTGTTCTGCACAAGCGTCGCCCATCCGTCTTTCGATGTCGGGTTTATTCACGCAGCTCCTCGAAATCCTCCACGTTGTCTTAAACTCCAGTGTGTTGCTCCCGTCGCTGAGCGTATTCTGCGTGTCTACAGCGCCATCAGCGACCAGCGCGCCCCCCCGCCCGTGTAATACGATCACAGTACTGCCCCATTGCCCTGATCAACACCACCCCTCCCCGACAGACCCTCCCCTATCCACAGCTCCCACTCCCGTCCTCCTGCTACCGAGCACACTGCGACTGTCCGCTGGGTCGTGGAGTTTATTGTTGAGACCCCTTTTCTTCCTCAAATGGACCACACAACGCCTCCCAGGTTGTCGGTGGAGTGCAAAGACAACCCACTGTTTCATCCTCTGTTTACTGTGAGGTGAGACATGCTGTTGTCATAGAAGATTAAAAATACTTCGTTGCTTTATATCAATAAGATCCATTCATGAAATGGGAGGACGTGCTGCGAGAACCGCCTCAGCGAATATTAATAGGGCAGTAGTAGATATGTGTGCGCTACAGAACGAGCATTCAGATAGCCTGCACTCTCACTCTTACATTAACCCAGTCAAATGAACAGAAACGTCGGCCGTCTTTGCTAGTTTGACAATTGATTAGGAGGTAAAAATGTCAAATACACCGACCAAATTAAACAAAAATAATTATAACCAACACCGGAAGGGGCAAAAAGCCGATGACATTACTGAATGATAGGCACGTTGGCCAATGGCAAGGGATAGGAAGTATTTACTTTTTTCCCGTGTACTTGATTGGGCTAAAGAAAAGGCACTTGTTTGATGATTGGCCAGAGGAGGATAGGGGCGGAGTGTTTCCTAGACAGATATGGAGTAGTAGCACGTCGTCTATCGCCCCCTAGTGTCCATTCACATGAGAACGCTCGTTTGGAAATAAAACCACTGCATAGACACACAATAGCGCAACAGAATATGACGTCTTTCCGCTGACATTCTAGTGATTATATACGCAGCCGGTAAGATTTATGTTCAGAATGAGAAACACACTTCACTTCACTTCCTTTGGTGAGATTGTGGGTTATTTTCTCATTATGTGGAGGCATGTTGTGACGTTAGGTTTATGGCCAGGTTTTGCCACAAGCCTTTTTTAACATGGCTGCTGTTTCATGGGACTTGTAACTGCCCACGCCCACCCCCTGGGGTCCCTGATCCACTTTACTGTGATTAATCATTCATACACATTACTGATTTTATTTTAAGTCATTTTAATTCTCATAGGTCCCTGGCAGCGCTACACACAATAGGTGTCGATCTGAAACGTGTGTGAATCAATCATCATTCAGCACATGAATTAGTGCACCTATATAGGAAACCCCTCAGTTGCAGTGTAATATTTTTCCTGATGGATAGTGTGGACAGTCCTGCTTTGGTGCTGTTTCTCCAGAGGGTGTCCTGTGTCACCCCAGACTCCATCATCTTCCACGGTCCCTTCTCTGATCACATGAATTCTGCACAGATATCTACTCAAATTGAACTACACCAAAAGTATGGAAGCATTGAACTGGCGTTTCTGTGAAGGTGGGTTTTTACTCAGTGATCTAAAGCACAGAGCAACCAGCGTGTGAGATGAAGAGACCTTTGGCCCACTCATGCAATGGAATGAATTTTGAGAAAGTATGAGTATTCTCCCCATATCCGGGTTTTGTAGTGTGATAAACGACTGTTTGACAAGCCTTCCGGAGAGCTCTAAATCACCTAGACAACACCTGGGGCTTACACTCCGTTCACTATTACTCACCATTTAATCATTTAGCAAAGACACAATGACATCACAGTGCACCACCGTCCCATCAGCCAGTTCACCATAACTGCAGCATAAGACTGAACAACTCACAATTTTGTAAATTCTGTATTTGTAATGATTTTGTATTTTAATGATTTGTCCAAAGTACAATGATTAGTAAAAGGTCAGTTTTCCAGACAGATAAAGACCGGCAAAAACAGGTGCAGGAGAATCAGGGTTAATCCAAGTGTTTCTGGATTATGGTCAGATCACGAGCAAGAAGACAAACCTAAATCTGAAACACTGCCCTCGTGTTGCTATGAGTAGTGACATTTGTTCATTCCAGTGCGGGTCAAGACAACTCCCTGATCATGCTGTATCAGGATCAGTATTAGTAATATTTCTGAGGCACAGCTAGAAACAACTTGTCATTTTGGCAACCAAATGCGTGTTTATAAAGCATTAACAGCATGTAGTAGACATCGTGTTTATAAAGCATTAACAGCATGTAGTAGACATCGTGTTTATAAAGCATTAACAGCATGTAGTAGACATCGTGTTTATAAAGCATTAACAGCATGTAGTAGACATCGTGTTTATAAAGCATTAACAGCATGTAGTAGACATCGTGTTTATAAAGCACTGCCCCTTGTGCAGTATAGATTGTGATGCTGGTCTGGGCACCGAACTGGTCCACTGTGTAAAAACATAAACGGGATCATAATTTCACCTGTCCATGTTACTTTGGTGCACAGTCCTGTGTGCGTGTCATGACTGAGTGGGACACTGTAGAGGAGCTGTGTTGTCTACAGGGGTTTGATAACGAGGGTGAGCTCTTTTCCCAGCGGCGGTGGGATGTATCTCTCCTCTCTCAATAATCGCAGAAGGAGATCCTGCGCGTCCTGGGGCCAGTGGAACAGACGCGTGCTCTGTAGCCACATTGGAACATGACTCTAGAGAGAGAGAGAGAGAGAGAGAGAGAGGGGGAGGGAGAGAGAGAGAGGGAGAGAGAGACTTCATCGTCAGTGAAACTATATTAACGTTTCATTGCTCTTCAGCTAAAGAAGCACGTCATGTGACTGCACTGGCCTCCAGAGCAGATGCCATGCTCACCTGATTAGCATTAGGGAAGAGCACCGGGACGAGTCTGAAATTCAGACAGCGCTGCTGGATGAACTCGTTCTGGATCTAGAAACGAAAATCATTCACATGAACAGTCACATTAGAGCGTGCACACAGGACAGGGGAGAGTGACGTTGTGAGACTTCCTGCACCACCACTGGGAAGAGGATGGTGAACCTCACATTCAGGGGATTTTGTTTCCCACTGGTTTCAATTGTTTTTGCTTTTGTTTGCTTTTGCACTGGAGCCTGGAGCTCAACTTGGTCCTGCTGCACAGTTGCCCCTGATCCAGTGGTGGACGTGTCACTCCAGTACCATTGGCTGGTATGGTAAAGTGGTTCTGAAGCTGTAATTTAGCTTTGAATCATTCACTGATAATAATAATGCATGATGTGAACAAAAAAAACCCAAAATGACACACATGATTGTGTCAGGATGCTGAGGCTTTTGGCTCCTGATCTCAGATGACCAAACTAAGTGTAGCTGACATCATGTGGTACAGCAGCTGTGGTGCAACTCCGCCCACATGCTCTCCTGAGTTCCTACCTGAGAGAGAGAGCTCCGCCCACATGCTCTCCTGAGTTCCTACCTGAGAGAGAGCTCCGCCCACTTGCTCTTCTGAGTTCCTACCTGAGAGAGAGAGCTCCGCCCACATGCTCTCCTGAGTTCCTACCTGAGAGAGAGCTCCGCCCACATGCTCTCCTGAGTTCCTACCTGATAGAGAGCTCCGCCCACATCCTCTCCTGAGTTCTTACCTGATAGAGAGCTCCGCCCACATGCTCATGTGAGTTCCTACCTGAGAGAGAGAGAGCTCCGCCCACATGCTCTCCTGAGTTCCTACCTGAGAGAGAGAGAGCTCCGCCCACATGCTCATGTGAGTTCCTACCTGATAGGGAGCCCCGCCCCCATCCTCACCTGAGAGTGGATGTACTTTGTGTGTAGGCCATGCTGGTCGGATCCGTCTCCTTCCACATCGATTTTGTACTTTGGACTGATGGCCACGATGATCAGTACCGACTTCTACAGGACGAAAACACATGCAAACAAGGTACTCAGTCCACAACATCTGATGAGGAATTCACTCTGGAATGTCTGGTGAGGAATTAGTTTAGAACATCTGTTGAGGAATTCTTACATCTTTTAAGTAGCTGTCCATCCATTTATTCATATCCATCTGCTGAATTGCATGATCAAAAATATCAATCTGCATGGGGACGATAAGGGACAGTTGAGCAGTAACGTCACAAACACACAGAAGGTGCAGTGGTTAGTGATCGTCCAGGCACTTACAGCAGGCCTGAAGCCATGGTGGATCAAAAACTTCACAAATGGAATGATTTCTGTGGCGGTGTCCACAGAGTAGGTGATGAAGACGGTTCCTGAAAATTCAGAACATTTCAGCTGCATGCATGAAAAGAAAATGTGTAAATTCCACCTGATGTAGATAAGGAAGATTTGAAAGTGTTTGTAAGGGTAATTAATTTTGAGTGGTTTGTAACAGGATGTCAGTAAACACTCCAGCTGGAAGGGCTCTTATTAAACCACGCTTGCTGTCTGTAATAATCCTGCACTAGACAGAAGAGTCGGATTAGATCAAAAACCGAATTAGACATAAGAACCGGAGGACATAGAAGGGCCTGATTATTAATTCTCAAAATCTTTTTTAAAAGCCTCTCAGAAGACCAGAAAATCTGACCAATCAAAAAAAACATTCAGAATTACAGTGGTCCAATCATACAACCATTAGTATTACAGTGGTCCAATCATACAACCACTAGTATTACAGTGGTCCAATCATACAACCATTAGTATTACAGTGGTCCAATCATACAACCACTAGTATTACAGTGGTCCAATCATACAACCATTAGTATTACAGTGGTCCAATTATTCTACTACTACAGCTTTTCACTCACTGGGCCAAAGCTTTATAGGTTTAGAGCTGTGAAAACTTTCTTTCTGTTCTGTTCTGACACATGACTCTTCTGTAAACACTAAATATGAAATGTTTTGGAACTAATAAAAGCAGTCACGACAGTGAAAGGGTAAACGACACTTCATTGTACATGAGGAAGAGTGAGGTATGCATGAGGAAGAGTGAGGTATGCATGAGAAAGAGTGAGGTATGCACGAGGAAGTGTGAGGTATGCACAAGGAAGTGTGAGGTATGCATGAAGAAGTGTGAGGTATGCATGAAGAAGTGTGAGGTATGCATGAGGAAGAGTGAGGTATGCACGAGGAAGAGTGAGGTATGCATGAAGAAGTGTGAGGTATGCATGAGGAAGAGTGAGGTATGCATGAGAAAGAGTGAGGTATGCATGAAGAAGTGTGAGGTATGCATGAAGAAGTGTGAGGTATGCATGAGGAAGAGTGAGGTATGCACGAGGAAGAGTGAGGTATGCATGAGGAAGAGTGAGGTATGCATGAGGAAGAGTGAGGTATGCACGAGGAAGAGTGAGGTATGCACGAGGAAGTGTGAGGTATGCGAGACAGCAGCAGAAAGTGGCTGCATCACTCACGGCAGTTATCCGGGAGACTGATGGTCCTCTTCATTTCCTGAAAAGGAGCTTGGCTTGTGCCGATTGGCTGAGATGGAAGGAGACACACCTTCATGAGCTCTCCTGCAGGTGCTGGGCACTGTGGTGCTGTGAGCTGGGGCCCTGCCATGGGAACTACTGGTGTGGGGGGTGATCGCCTGTAGAGTCCCATGCAGGTTACACTCAGCTCATTAATCCATTCATATTTACAGTCACTTGAATCAACACAGTGGTTCTATATGATGAATAAAACTCTGAATTTACTATAAAAGTGGTATAATACCGATATAATGCAGCTTATTGTAAAGGACCAGCCCCCCTGAACCAACAAAAGAACACCTATGTCTAGTATAGAAAATGTAAGAGCAGAACAGATAACCACATTTCCGCATTATGGCTTGTATTCCTGTGATAGATTGATCCATTTTTTCATAAGTGTGTTTGTTATCTGGCCTCTGTGTGAATGCATGAGTGTGTTACCTGGCTTGTGTGTTCTGCTGGTAGATTGGTGTGTGTTGTGGGGGCTGGTGGTAGTTGTGCCACATTTGAGGTACAGAAGGGTGTGGACACGGGCAGAGCCTGGGGTGCTGTGTGTGCCCTGCACCGAGAGCTAAAAATTACACACACACACATGTAAACACATATGCACATGCACACACACACACACACACACACACAAAGAACTACCCACATATGTACTCCCAGAAATGTAATCCCCTCCTTCCGTTTGCTCTCACCCTGTGTATTGGCTGGGTATCGGCTCGGCCCAGGGACCTTTCTGCACATGGCGTCATTCATGTCAGAGTGAAGAGAAAGGGGCAGCTCAAGGCGCTCTTCCACCTCACTGGGGGGGTTCCACTGGAGGGGAGCATGATCATTGTAGTGGTCTCGGAACATAGCTGATAGGTCTTTACACAAATTGTCCTCTAGGGGGAGCCATGAGTGGCTATCGGGATGAACGATGGGACGGTTGGAGGGATTTGAGCGTAGTCCGCCTGCTGGCTTGTCTGAAAATGGAGGCGTGGCTTGGGAATGCATAGGTCGAGTGCCCTTTGACCCCGTTGCATGACTCCTCAAATAGTTTCGTGGGTATTCCTCTTCCACATCAGTGACTCCTCGGCCTCGCCAGTCTTCCCCGACGTTATGAGAATGTGCTGAGCACTGCTGACACACCGGCCAGGCTAAGTTCAGAGATGATGATGTCATTGACTCATCAATCTCAACTGGTACACTTAGGTGAGGGCAAGACATTTCTTAGATAAAAAAAGAAAGAAAAAGTTAATACAATAAACTAAGGAAAGAAGGAATAATTTTCTCTGGTTGACAGATGAGTTTATCCAGCCTTTATCCAGTACGTACTGGAAGAACCGCACCGAATATTTTAGGAACAAATTATGAAAGACGATAATTTCGACCAAAGCTCATAATGTAATACATCTTAACTCGCTGATAAACGTTGTGAAAGGTGAGCAGTAACTGTGTAAAACTAAGAACTGGATTTACTGGCGCAGATATCAAAAGAATCAGCGCCGTCTTCGTTTTCTCCGAACTCAAGGATTCATATTGCGCGTGCGCAGAAAGGGCTTCGGCGACTTGTTGGGTCATAACCTAGAACTAACAAATGAGTAAGTTTTACTTTAAAACCTAGTGCATTTCTCGAAGTCTCTATTCCGTATTTGTCCGTCATTTCAAATTGGTGTGCGTTTTGGTTTCATAGCTCCAACAAGTTCGTTTCTTTGCAAGTCTTGGCTAACATATTCACACTTTGCTAACGTATTAAATCAGTAATAGCACATTCACGGAGTCCCTGAATGTCGCTTGCCCCAAGCCAATGCGCTGTTTGATAGAGCGAAGCGCTGTGCGGCACGGGCTGAGCTTCAGGAGCAGTCGCGTGAACAAGCTCCTCGCGCTTACTGGCACGCGCGGACGCCACTGCTGCCTCAAGGTGTAGGCTGTGTACGCCTAAAAGCTGTGTACTACCCCCCCCCCCCCTCACCGATTATTTGTTTGTTTGTCCAGGTACAGGGATTTTCTTGGTTGTAAACATGACAGAAATAATTACAAACTCATTCGAGGTTATAAATTAGCATACGATGTATTACCAAAATATTTAATCACATTCAAACAGGAAGGAGGCTACATAGTTTATATAACTTTTATAACTGTGCCCACAAAAAGTAGAATTAACCAATTCATTAACATTGTTGGAAGCCGTTGTTGTTTATTTACAATGACACGAGTGAAATTACATTAAAATCATTTTATTTGCCTGTCTTTGGTTGAACGCGCTCTTACCTGTTTTTGACCGAAGGTGCGTGTTCCGGCCTGTTTAGAGGCGTTCCGCTCGCTTCAGGAAGCGTTCCCTGTTTTCGGTTCTTTCAGGAAGTGTAAGGGAGTTTCCACAGTCACTTCATGCAAATTTTGAAACGTGTAGTGTATCGTTCTTATGTGCTGTTGAGTACAGAGGCGATTAACTCGCCAACCACACGACTTTACCCCGGATTATTTTCACATCAAGGTCTTTACCTTTTGGAGTTTTTTAAACTTAGTTTTAGTTCTCTCACACAGACACACACACAGTGATGTGGGAAGTGAAAGCTGTGAATTATGACTATATTGTTCATGTGACTTTAATTAATGAATTTATTAGCCACTCTGATCTCTAATTTATAGTGAGATTCCTTCTCTAATGCAAAATGGTCATAAACACATAGTTTATCTGACAAATGTGTATGAAATCCAGTCTGAATAGTAAGAGTAATAGTAATATGTAGTGTATGTTGTTGTGGGCTACCCTTCACCTCCACAGCTCCACCCATTCAGTTAACAACCCCACCCCTGCGTTCAGTCTACATAGGTTGGAGGAGTCTAACCTGTTCCTGTGTCACTGAGTAGGCACTATAGTGGTAATAACATAGAACTTTATTTAAACAATTACATGCCCCCTGTTGGCAAAAGTAGTAAAATACACAGCAACAATGACTATCTCACCTTCAGTTCCCAAAAAGCTACATATACTGCAAATTCACAATTTTTATTTAACAATCTTGTATTTGAAGAAGAGCAGGACATGTGTGTGTGCGTGTACGTTGTAATTTAGCTGTTTTTATGTGTTTTCTGTGCAACTAAGATCCAGTCCATTACGAACACACACTCTGGTGCGATGTGCTGTGCGGCCACGTGGGACGGGGAACACACGCCAGACTGCTGAAACGTCGCAGCTTGGTGAGGACGACAGTGACCGGGTCCCGTGCGGCCGCGCCCTTGTGCGCAGACACGGAGAAGACCCTCATGGTGGTGTGTGTGAGGAGTGAGCCCAGGTCCCGGGCCCTGCTCCGACACGCCAACGTGTTCAGCAACTCCTGGCGGAAGCGGCGACTCGCCACGCAGTACAGCAGGAAGTTGGTGCCAGAATTCAGGTTGTGCAGCATGTTGGCGACGTCGCTCACCACGTTGATGGGGATGGTGTAGTTGTTGCGGTTGAAGTTTCCCTGGTTGTAGGTGGTGCGCAGGATGCAGTAGGTGACGTAGCGTGGCAGCGTGAGCACCACGAACGCAGCCGATACGGTGGCCAGCAGTAGCAGCGTGCGCCGCACGGTGCCACGTGTGCCCACGTGTGCCTGCATCGTCCGCCTGTCCTCCCTAGTGAAGAGACGGGCGGTGGAGAGCAGGTGGTGCGCGATCAGGCTGTTGAAGAGGATGACGAGCAGGATAGGCACCCCGCTGGAGAAGAAGGAGATCACCCAGACGACCACGGTGGAGTAGAGGTCATCACGGTACAGACACTGCGACACCGTCTCCACCTGGCCAGCCTGTGTCATATTCACCTGCAAGGGTGGAGGACCAGGTGGGGGAAAAGATACTATTGTTAAAAGAAGAGTCAATTTACTTAAACTGTAAAAAAAGAAAAAAAAACAAGTTTACAAAAGTGTAAAGTCGCATAATGAATGTTGGGGTGGGTGTGGGTGGAGGATGGGCGGAGAAGCTGACCGGGATGACCTCATAGATCCAACATGCAGGGATGGACGCCAGATGAGAGAGCAGCACGATGGCGGTGCAGGTGAGCAGCGCGTGGCGGGCCTGCAGGGGGCGCTCTCGCCCCGCCATGGCCCGCAGCACGAGGAAGCGCTCCACGGTGAAGGCGGCCACCAGCCAGGCGGAGCCGAAGAAACTTGCATACTGCAGGCAGCTGCTGACGCCGCACCAGGGCTGCGTGTCCCAGAAGGGCTCCACCTGCAGGAAGGTGAGGCTCAGCTCCAGCAGCACCACCCACACCAGGTACCAGGTGTCCGTCAGCGCCAGGAAGCTCAGATACACCCTCGCCGAGGCAGACATGCCACACGTCCGGAAGCAAATCATGTAGAAGGTGAAGAGGTTGGCTTGGACCAGCCGGGAGCAGAGAGAAAGAAAACAGGGGCCAGGTTGGTCTCTGTGATGAACACCAGCCTTGGCCAGCAGGTGGCGCTACGCTACGCTGCTTGCAGGCACCTTGACTGACTCTTAACCATTTGGTACCACTGGGGTCCAAACACACACACACACACACACACACACGCACACACACACACGCACACACACACAGGGTTTGATGGATGATGGTAGTGACAACCACCTCTCCATATTCTAAAATTCTAGAGTCTCCTATAACAATGAAAACTGTACTTATTACTTACCTGTAGAATAACTGGAGTCACAGTTATTTTAGAGGTTGTGTTAATAAATGTACACGTAGCACATCTAGATCGGTTGCAGGCTACAGTACTACAGTTGGAATCTGAATGGTTAATTAAGTAATCCTTGACGAGCACGTCTGTAATGTTGCCGTCTGTAATAAATTAGTGGAGGATCCTTAAAATGGCATGTAGTGTGTACAACATCCAGGAGTGTTTACGTATAATATTAGCCACTGTTTAATTAGTGGGATGATAAGTCAGCACCAAAGGAATCCTTGTTGTGTCAGTAGATTGTTTATAGGTCAGTGCGTCCATAAGTTAAACATGAGCAAAAGCAGAATTGTATTGTAGATGGGAATGAGAGTCTGTAGGTTTATAATGGATGGTGGTATTTAAACAAGAATTAGTCAAATTCACTGAAATTCACAAATTCACCAAAAAGGTGATCTTCACGCCAGGATGCGCTATATTCCATGTATAATCCAAGAGTTGGGTGGAATTTGGAGAATGAAGAAATGAACGGTCGGAGCTCTTCTAACGCGCATGTAGCAATACCAAAAATGTCATCGATATATCTCAAAAATGAAAGCAAAGGTACAAGTCCAGTGTATTGCTCAAAATCTTTTCTCGGCAAATCCAACATAGAGGTTGGCACAAGATGGTCCCATTTTAGCCCCCATACAGAATCCTCCTATCTGTGAGTAGTACATGGAGTGAAAAGTGAAGTCGCTCAGATTCATCACTAGTTCAGCCAGTCTTAAGAGCATCTCTGTAGGAAGGTTCTTCTCGGCTCTTGCATCAAGAAAATGTTTTAAAGCTATCAAACCATCTTCATTAGGGATTACTGTGTATATATGATGAAAAAAGCAAGGAGTTGGCAGGTAGCATTTGTCCTTTCAGGCGTTCAAGGATTTGGATATATATATATAATGTATGATAATGTAATATACAGTATATAATATATAATAATGTATATTATAATGCATTTAATGTATATATTATGCTATCCTTCTTGCAGGCATGTATACAGTATATCATATGTAAATGATATACATATTAAAATGTGTATCATGAACATACATTAACGAGTATTACATTACATTTTAGTGTCTGCTTTATTTTTAACACAAACAACAACAAAAATGTGTCACATGTGTGTTGCAAGGGCTAAATTATTTAATATTAATGACATCTAAGGATTAATGCAAATTAATTGAATAATCATTGTAAAAATATATTAATTCACCCCGAATCTCTTGCCCGTCCCCATGTCTCCCCTTTTGCAGGGTATTAGTAGTCACACACCTGGAATACCCACAATGCACAGCAATGGGTAGTACACTTTCTGAACATCCACAAAGATGATCGATCCATCCATCTGCTCTGGATCAACAGATGTCCAACGCTAGTGCTGCAATAAAGCCATTATGGAAGCCTTTACACACACACACACACACACACACACACACACACACACATCAATGTTTGGTTTACTCAAAGGACAGAGTCACTCTTACATGCAGCTCCTTGTCCCAGGTGGATGTGCATGGTTCAGATGAGAAAGGTAAACGTGTATGGCGGGATTTGCTTCCACTTGCTTTCACATTAGCTCATGACTTTCTCTTTCAGAATCTGAACTTTGGACCTTTGATGGAGCAACTTGATCTGGGGCCTCATGTACAAAGACTTGCGTGGATTTCTTACTGAAACTTGGCGTACGGACAAATCCAGAAAATGGCGTACGCAAAAAAAAAAATCCGGATGTATCAAACCGTGCTTACGCCGTAATCCACGCACGTTTGTTTTGTACATCCCAATCAACGTGGAATTTAGCGCACATGAGAGACACGCCCCCTATAAATATCCTCTCTGATCTATCACAAAGCATGTCAAAACGGGGAAAAAAGAGAAACTTCATCGAATGTGAAGTGGAGACGCTTCTAAATGAAGTAGAGACATGGAAAAAATGTTTGTTTGGAACGCTGTGGATTGCTGTGGGGGTCATCAGCCACGTCTTGAGCGCGTAGCCGCTGTCTCCTAAGTAATTTAACAATTACCCGTGTTTTAAATTAATTATTCTAAGATGGCAATGTCAAATGCTTTACATTTGTTGCTTACCAAGAAGCCACCCATCACGCACTCTGCCAGCTTGTAATGCCGCTACATTAGTAAGGCACATTTTTGCATCACAGATTATTTGCAAGTTTATGGAATTAAAGTGTTTTCTATTCACAATAGCAAATTCCTCCTCAGATGGTGCCTTTATAGCAATGTGTGTGCAGTCGATCGCTCCGATTACAATCGGGAAACCGGCTATCGCTGCAAATTGCGCTTTAATGTTTGCCTGGTCAACCGCATCATATGGAAACTTTATATACCTATCTGACATGAATATGATCCCATCCAAAACAGCTGGCATGGCACGGCTCAAAGATGACTGGGATATCCCCGACCGGTCTGCCAGTTCTCTTTGAAACGAGCCAGTTGCCAGGAAGCCGAGCGTTGTCAGCACCTGTAAAGGAACTGGCAATGCGCGACTCCTCGCCGTTTCTCTCTCCAAAACTGGACCCAACTCAACACAGAGTTCCAAGACGACAGCTCTTGGAAATCTGAAACGACTTATAAGCCAGTCATCATCATGGGCCAAAAAATCATAATGGTCCCCCCAAATAATCACATGGCCCCACCCCCTCACCTGGACTGCAGGCACATGGCCCCACCCCCTCACCTGGACTGCAGGCACATGGCCCCTGCTTTGGGCTGCCTTACTGCCCCACTTCCTTAGCTGTTGAACCAGTCATGTTTGAATGGTTACCAAGGAAACCATGGAACAGCCAGATAACACCTCCTCAACCCCAACCCTCGCTTTTCACGTCTCCATCTGACACGATCAAATCCAGGAAGGCTTAGCAACAAAGAAGAAAATTTTTTCTGAAGTTTAAACTATAATGTGGCAAACACGCAGACTTAGGTGAGCCCCAAAATACATCTGTTCCGTCACTACACGTTTACCCTCCGTTCGGCTTGAGGTTGAGGGCGAGCTGAGAGAGGAACAACCATATATTCAGGCTCTAAATTAATGAATGGTGGTTAAACCAAGAGAAACTCTAATCATTTCACTTTTCAAGCTTGTAAAATTCAAGCAGTACAAGCAGTATCTTGCAGTACAAGATGCTCTGAATCAGGTCACAGAAAACAGAGCCAGAGTGACAGAAACAAAACACACGCACAAACGTACATTCCTATCAAACACCAGCAAGCTACATTTATTAAGTGTCATTAAGTGTTAATTTAAGAATAAGTCACTGCAAATAAAGTTATAAAAATGTTATACCAATAACCAGCCAGTTTATAAGTCTGAGGCGTACTCACTCTGATGGAGTTTATAAGTCTGAGGTGTTCTCACTGGTGGGGGAGACCGTTTGATTACAGAGCAATCAGACAAAAGGCAAAGCATCAAAACTTACCTGGAGCATTTACACACACATTTACACACCTACTCACACACACCTCCGCTCTCCCACATGCAGGTGGGGCCAGGAGATTAGCGCATGAGCGCACAGCAGATTAGCAGAATGGAGAGAAGAGGCTCGTAAACAACAGGAAATGGGTGTTCTGCATTATTGATTGAGTGATAAGAGGTGTCACACCAAATTGATTTGTTAAAAGGGAAGAAAAAGGTTCCTTGCTAAATGGAAAAAAGGAAAATAGGTTTTTACTGGAATGGAAGAACTGGTAGAACAGAAATGGTACCGAGATTGTCAAACTAATATCGCATAAGATGGAGCTCAGTGCTTTAAAAGATGGTGGAGATGGTTGTGGACTTTAGAAATCGGGTGTTAGTGGCTCTGTTCGAAATAGCCTACTACATACTACTGGCATACTGCTTGGGCCCCAAATCAGTATGCCGTATGCAGTATGCAGTATGCGAATAAAAATAATTTTTCAGTACGCGAAACATCCCCGGATGACATACTACTTCCGCAAAATATTCCAGTACGCGAACAGAGCTATCTTCGTGGTGTACTGCATCCCATCATGCAACGCTACGTTCACGTGACCCCGTAGTATGCTTTGCTTTTGTCGCATACTGGAAACTGTACTGCATACTACTACGAGGACCAGTATGCAGTATCCAGTATATACTGAGTGCAGTATGCAGTATGCCGTATGCAGTAGGCTATTTCGAACAGAGCCAATGACTCCTGGAGTGACGCTGATGGTGCACTTCTACGAGTCCGTCCTCACCGGTGCACTGCTGCCACCTTGAGGGAGGCTGCAGTATTTCATGCACTCTGCTGGTATTTGGCCAATAAACAATTCCGATTGAGCGCCTGCTTACTACACGCGCTCAGTTTACTGGCCTCTGGCTCCCTCTAGTGGACAATACTGCCAGTGGCTTTGAGTAACAGACATTCAAGACAGAGCTACTTCAAAATCACACACACAACACAAGGACACTGAATACAAACATTGCCCTTGTTGAAGGTCTCCAAGAATTCACGTGCATGTAGAGAGTGTAAAATATTTATTTCCAAATGGCAAATCAACGTGTTAACAAAAGAACCTGTAAAAGCTTAATGCAAACGCAAGTGTGGACATTGAGGACATTTTCACGTGCCTGGTGTGACACCTATTCACTCCCACACAAACAAAGAGAAACGCCCAAGCATCACCCATCATTTCCCTGAATCTCCAAACAATTCATAATAAATCTATCTTCGGTTAAATATTATATATTATGACAAAAAAAAAACAAACAAACCGTAAAAATTTAAAATGTCCACCCTGGTAAGACAGAGAGATTTTAAAGGTGTGGTTGTCATGGTGATGGGGTGGGGTCAGGTTGCATCCATCACTCCTCCCTGTGCTTAAATCAGGAAGCTCTGTGCTCTACCATAGTCTATGTATCCATGGTGATGACCCTTCTCCTGCCTTAGTTCGTTTGATCTGTCAGTCAAGTCAGTAGATTTCCTTCACAAGTCTTGCTGTACATTGGACTAATGACTCAAAAATGTCAACATGTCATAAAAATAACTTCTGTAATTAGGCAAACACCTATGGCTTTAAGAGTAACAATAAACAAGGCTCCTCAGACCAAAGATAAGACGATGCAGGCGGTGCCGGATGCCTTTGCCACATTAAAGTGATCCTGGGAAAGCGGGCAGATCCTGGCCAGGTCCCGGGGCAGATCCTGGCCAGGTCCCGGGGCAGATCCCAGCCGCCCAGCTGTTCCGCAGCAGACGTGACCCTTGCAGGGCCGATGCACGTTCACCCTTCATCTGACCATCTCTCTTGGTTACCCATGGTTTCCCATGGTTGCTGTTAGCAAAACTGAACGATGGCAGAGGAAAAAGAAACTACAAACGCAAGAGGAAGAAAGCAAGCAAACAAAAACAAAAACAACATGCTGAACTGAAGCAGGTGAACAGAAAGGGCTGAGCTGAAGCATTTTGAGCAGGAAGAAGTTTCATATTTACACTGACTCCAGGCATTCACACCTCTGCTGTTTCCTACATTACCCACAATCCCTTTCAGTACCACCCAAGGCTCCACAGTGCACCCCGCCCCCTCCCCCCCTACTGTTCAGATCTGGCACAGTCCGAGTGTGTGCGTACTGCAGACCATCAGAGTGCCCTGCTGCACTCCGCTGTGCTGAGGGGGGCAGTCCGAGAGTTCATCCACCCGCAATAACCTCCAGACGGGGCAGTAGAAGGTGATGTGCATGGGGAAGTTAGAGGTTGTCCCCAGGCTGGTACTGGGGCTCTGTGGCGGTGAAGTAGTCCTCCAGGAAGGCCTGCAGGTACTCAAAGGTTGGCCGCTCTTCCGAATCTTTCTTCCAGCACTGTACCATGAGTTCATGTAGAGAGCTGGGGCAGTCCTGGGGACACTGCATGCGGTAGCCCCTCTCCACCTGCTCCAACACCTCGCGGTTATTCATCCCTGCATTCACACACACACACGTTCACACACGCACACATGCATGTTATGGGTAATAAAGGACTTCACAGATAATGACGAATAGCAGTTACGCATTTTTCCCCGAAAGCAAAAAAAAGCAAAAAAGGGCACAGATGTGCAGGTTTTAAGGATACAGGTGTGCAGGGATACAGGTGTGCAGGGATACAGGTGTGTATGTATGCTGAGGTGCAGCTATGCAGGTGTACAGGGATACAGGTGTCCGGTAAGTCTGATAAGACTGAGGTGTTCCTTCTTGGACCCAAAGCTACAGTAAGCAATCGGTCTAACATTCCTCTTACCCTAGATGGTTTTTCAGTTACATCTAAATCGTCCGTAAAAAGCTTAGGTGTCACAATTGATTCTGATCTTTCGTTTGACACACACATATGCAACGTCACTAAAGCTACCTATTTACATTTATGTAACATCACCAAACTAAAACAATTACTTTTCGTGATCACATGCAGAGAAGCTGGTCCACGCTTTGTTTCATCAAGATTGGACTGCTGTAATAGTCTTCTAATTGGATGCTCTAAACAGTCCATAAAGAAGCTACAACTTGTACAGAATGCTGCAGCTAGAGTCCTAACTAGGGCTAGAATTTTCGATCACTGCGTTACACTGGCTGCACGTGTATATATATGTGGATGTTTAATTTGATGTTTGCATATTTAACCTGCATTTTGTATCTTGGTTACATGCTTCTACAAAGACAATTCCATAGAAGATGGTCTGGATGCCAGTGGATGTGCTGATGATATGAAATAAATGAGATAATTTGCATAAATGAGATAATTTGCATAAATTAGTTAATGGGCGGTCCCCACACACTTTCACTTTACCAGGTCTGGCCCTCACTGCATAAAGTGATCTAGGATGTATTCAGATGCCAAGCACTTTGTAAGTCGCTCTGGATAAGAGAGTCTGCTAAATGCCCTAAATGTCCAGGGTTCCAGGTGTTTACGTTTGCAGAGACGCAGATGTGCAGGTGCACTGCTGAGCAGGTGTGCGGGTGACTTCCTAACCTGGGTAGGGCACTCGCCCTTTCGTCACCAGCTCCGTGAGAAGGATCCCGAACGACCACACATCTGATTTGATGGTGAACCTGCCGTAGAGGGCTGCCTCGGGGGCCGTCCACTTAATGGGGAACTTTGCACCTGCAACGCACAGGCCAAGTATCTCAGGAAGAGCGGGATGGGAGTGTGTGTGTCTCTATCGCTAGCGCTCTCTCACCTTGTCTGGCTGTGTACTCGTTGTCTTCAATCAGCCTGGCCAGACCAAAGTCAGCAATTTTGCACACTAGATTGTCTCCGACCAGGATGTTAGCGGAGCGTAGATCTCTGTGGATGTAGTTCATCCTCTCTATGTAGGCCATGCCAGCAGCCACCTGACACACACACACACACACACACACACACACACACACACACAGAGTCACATAAGTGCTTACAGTCTTCTGGTGGATTCCCAGTTCCTCACTGGGAAGTGCACTATATGCTGGGATACCTGGGCAGCCATATCAACAAGGTTGGGCAGCTTCAGTGCTCGTCCCTCTCCGTCCTTCAGGAAGTCCAGCAAACTCCCTGCAAGCAGTTGACAGGAAAAGGGCAGACTAAACAACAGGATAAACAACAACAGGATAAACAACAACAACTAACTAAACAACAACAACTGACTAAACAACAGGATAAACAACAACAGGATAAACAACAACAGGATAAACAACAACAACTGACTAAACAACAGGCTAAACAACATCAGAATAATCATAAACAGACTAAACAACAACATGATAATCATCAATAGGATACAAACAAAGACATAATAACAACGGCTTAAATAATAAGCTTAATCACAACAGCAGGCTATACAACAATTAAAAAATGGACTATATGCTAACAGGCTTCACAGTCCACGTAGCTCGTAGTGTGGGGACGCGAGTCTGATCATCTTCTGCCTGCGTGCAGCTGTGAGTACCTCACGCTCTGTTACACACGTGCTACACTGTCACTCCCTTGGACTCCTGACAGATAACACAGCTAAGCAATGCAGTGGCCATGGCAACGACCTCTGACCTTTGCCCATGTACTCGGTGACAATGTAGATGGGCTCCTCGGAGACGACGGCGTAGAGCTGCACCAGCTTGTCGTGTCTGAGCTTCTTCATGATCTGGGCCTCCTGGAGGAAGGACTCAGGAGACATGGTGCCGAGCTTGAGCGTCTTCACCGCAACCTTGGTGGTGCCGTTCCACGTGCCTGATGATGCCAGCAAACAGCGCTTCAGCAACGCGCGCACACACTCCGGGCTCGAACACACACACACGCGCGCGCTACGGTCGGTTTTCCTCCAGGCGCATCGCGCTGCATGCCACGGCTGACCGCCGTCCTCTGCCAAGCTCCAGACACTCTACAAAACGTGGAGTTGTGATTCCTTCTCCATATGGTCGGAACGGAGGCGATGCTCATGGAAAGCTACGTTACGTCGTTATGACGGTGTGGCATCGTGTCGTTACATCATTACTGTGCAGAGATCTGCAGACCTGCAGGGTGAAATGTCTCGCTGGTAATATGAGGAGATTTAGTGTTTCAGCTTTTAGCTGCCTGAATTCTGGCTAAAGGGCAGACGGCACGTGCACCTGGAGAACCGACGCTCGCGGCGGGTGGGTGAGACTGCAGAACTGCAGTCTGTCTGTCTCCCCGACACTCCCGGTGGGTGGGTGAGACTGCAGAACTGCAGTCTGTCTGTCTGTCTCCCCGACACTCCCGGTGGGTGGGTGAGACTGCAGAACTGCAGTCTGTCTGTCTGTCTGTCTCCCCGACACTCCCGGCGGGCGGGTGCTGAGTTTATGGGAGAAGTGATTCAGTTTAGTGCTTCATTAGTCCTGTGCTGGGCTCAGCTATGTGAATACAGGCAGTGGTGCTCAGCACCCCACCCTCTCCGACCTGAGGGCAGGACAGAGTCTGGCTCTACACCCACCACAGGGAGGCAGATCTGAAGACAAACAGACTGCAGCACTGAGGCAAAGACTCAAGGCTATAGAGAGAGGGAGAGAGAGAGAGAGAGAGAGAGAGGGAGAGGGGCAGAGAAAGAGAGGGAGGGAGGGAGAGAGAGAGAGATAGGGGAGGGGAGAAAGAGAGGGAGGGAGAGAGAGAGAAGGTGAACCAAAGAGAGAGGGAGTGAGAAAGAGATGAGAAACATTTGGAAGGACAATAAAAAATAATGCTCGACCGGGGACATATTAGTGTCTGTCGTGGTGGAAAACCGTGGTGGGGCCGACCCCCAGTCACATCCACAAGAACAGAAGGGGTCTTACCATAAGAGGGACTTGCTTGGCTAGCCAATCATATCAGTGGATCAAGATCACACCAGTACACCAGCCAACATCAGGGGATCAAGATCACACCGGTGGACCAAGTACGATTCAGACATAAATGAGCTAAGATGTGAATCTTTTTACACATGAATGTTGGTGAAATGCCTGTATACTGTATGTGTGTGAAAGCATGTATGAATATTTCCCAAACTTTGACTATGAGAGCTGGATGTTGTTTGGCATTTTACTGGGAACACTGGAACCAGTGCGCATGTGTGATCTAAGCTACTCACTTCCACGTCACCCTTTATCACCACTTCACCTGCCCAGATTTGCAAAAATGCACACTGGATTACTTAAGAACCCATTAATGACTTTGCTCTGCTTATTTATTAACGTCGACCTTATTTGTTAATGTTTATCTTACCGCACCAGACATCAGCAAAGCATCCTGCCCCCAGCTTGACGTGCAGCTGCAGGGTCTGGCGTCCGATTTCCCAGGCGTCATGGTTAAGACCAACTGTTTCTGGTATGTGGTTCTCACACAATCCCGTTAAATGATAGCACAGACCGTCCGCATGCACTAGTGGAGGGGAGAGGGGAGGGCGGAGGGTTAAGGGGGCTGCATGCATACGGAGAGACGGAACGGGTCTCTGCGGACGGGCGTGCGGTGATCCACTCCACACCCCTTCGCCACTGATCTCAGCTCTGATCTCACTCAGTGCTGTAACCATGTCTAAACCCGAGGCTTGCTGTTAAAGGCTCCGTCCTTCCGGGGAGACACCCTTCCGTCTCTCCGTGTGGTTGGCCGGTGCTCGGCGTGGCGGGAGGGGCCGTACCCATCCAGACCTCCCCAAACTGCCCGTTGCCCAGCCTCTTTATGAGCTGCAGAGACTCCCGCGGGATCTCCCACACATCTTTGGTTTTGACGGACAGGTCGGTAAGGCGGGGCATCCCTTTATGACACGGCACGACCAAGCGGCAACACAGACCCGCTGCTCGCTCTGAACCAGGAAGCGCACACGCACAGGCACACACACACACACACACACACACACACACACGCACACACAGAGCAAGCAAGCATACACACACAGGCATACATGCACATAAGCATAGATGTACACACACATACACTCACGCACACAAAACAATGTAAGAGAGAAAAGATTCAAACCTGCTGAAAATCACATACACACACGCTCAGCTAGATAAACATATGCAGTTTTTGTATATTGTGCAACTGTACACCAGCAGCCTGTGGCAGTGAGAATCGTATGTACTGCAGCACCCACACACACCCCTACAACCACCCAACCCACCCCTAAACACCCCCCTCACACACACGCCTATCCCACACACACCCCTACAACCACCCAACCCACCCCTAAACACCCCCCTCACACACACGCCTATCCCACACACACCCCTACAACCACCCAACCCACCCCTAAACACCCCCCTCACACACACGCCTACACCTGCACACGCATTATTATACTTTATAGAAAATAAGCCATAGTATACAGGCAGACAGAGATAGACCAACACGCAGAATAGACCAACACACACTGCAAAGCAACAGCCAGAAAGAATCACAGAGTAGTGGTGTGTGTGTGTGTGCGTGTGCGTGCGTGCGTGCGTGCGTGCATGTAAATGTCTGACAGTTAAAGCTGCTGTCAGTTAACATCAGTGAAAACATGCAATGTCTTTTAAAAGTCCTTGTTCCTCCTCCCCCTGCCCCTCCCTCTAAACCTCATTTGTCCTTCTAGCCCCTCCCTCTAAACCTCATTTTGTCCTTCTAGCCCCTCCCTCTAAACCTCATTTGTCCTTTTAGCCCCTCCCTCTAAACCTCATTTGTCCTTCTAGCCCCTCCCTCTAAACCTCATTTGTCCTTCTAGCCCCTCCCTCTAAACCTCATTTGTCCTTCTAGCCCCTCCCTCTAAACCTCATTTGTCCTTCTAGCCCCTCCCTCTAAACCTCATTTGTCCTTCTAGCCCCTCCCTCTAAACCCTATCTGTCCTTCTAGCCCCTCCCTCTAAACCCTATCTGTCCTACTAGCCCCTCCCTCTAAACCCTATCTGTCCTACTAGCCCCTCCCTCTAAACCCTATCTGTCCTACTAGCCCTTCCCTCTAAACCCTGTCTGTCCTTCTAGAGTTAACAGTCACTTTTCCTCTGCACTGCTGTGATGTATTTCTCCTTTGACAACTGAAAAAATACTGGTGTGTCTATTTTTTGTATACATAAATGCTTATACCATGTATTTTTCAGACGTATCTGCATAAATAAGTATTCTTTCACCATTTACATACACCATAACTACAAAGACATTTACAGTGTACATATGTATATAAAATGTCCAGCCAACAGCTAAACAAACTATAATTCCATCCAGTATAATTTCTTAGTAATTCCACACCACAAAATTCCAAAATTCAACCAAATTTCATGTAATTCTACACAACAGAAATTCCCACCCCACTAAATTCCCATTTCCACCCCTACAAGTAGGTAATTTTACCATATACATTTGCATAAATGTTTAATGTACAAATGAGCAGAGGTGTCATACCTGAGTAATGCTGCACTAGCTGCTGCAGAGTGTCGAACTGGGCACGGGTGGTGATGTAATACCCCCCACTGTCCAGCTTACGGATCTTATAGTGCTTCACGTGGTCCCCTTTAACATCGTCCCAGTCTCGGATAGACAGGGAGAAGGCACCTGCACAGCCACAACAGATTACTCAAGCACGCACACATGCATGCCCACACACACACATACACGCAAACGTGCATGGCCATACACACACACACACTCAAACACGCATGCCCACACACACACATACACGCAAACGTGCATGGCCATACACACACACACACTCAAACACGCATGCCCACACACACACATACACGCAAACGTGCATGGCCATACACACACACACACTCAAACACGCATGCCCACACACACATACACGCAAACGTGCATGGCCATACACACACACACACTCAAACACGCATGCCCACACACACACATACACGCAAACGTGCATGGCCATACACACACACACACTCAAACACGCATGCCCACACACACACACATACACACAAATGCATACACACACACACACACACTCAAACACGCATGCACACACACACACACATACACGCAAACGTGCATGGCCATACACACACACAACACTCAAACACGCATGCCCACACACACACATACACGCAAACGTGCATGGCCATACACACACACACACTCAAACACGCATGCCCACACACACACATACACGCAAACGTGCATGGCCATACACACACACACACACACACTCAAACACGCATGCCTGACAAACACACACACGCATGCCCACACACACACATACACGCAAACGTGCATGGCCATACACACACACACACACTCAAACACGCATGCCCACACACACACACATACACGCAAACGTGCATGGCCATACACACACACACACTCAAACACGCATGCCCACACACACACATACACGCAAACGTGCATGGCCATACACACACACACACACTCAAACACGCATGCACACACACACACACACACACACACACACACACACACACACACACTCAAACACGCATGCCCACACACACACATACACGCAAACGTGCATGGCCATACACACACACACACACTCAAACACGCATGCCCACACACACACACATACACGCAAACGTGCATGGCCATACACACACACACACTCAAACACGCATGCCCACACACACATACACGCAAACGTGCATGGCCATACACACACACACACTCAAACACGCATGCCCACACACACACATACACGCAAACGTGCATGGCCATACACACACACACACTCAAACACGCATGCCCACACACACACATATACACGCAAACGTGCATGGCCATACACACACACACACTCAAACACATGGCCATACACACACACACACTCAAACACGCATGCCCACACACACCCACACGCACATGGCCATACACACACACACACTCAAACACGCATGCCCACACACACACATACACGCAAACGTGCATGGCCATACACACACACACACTCAAACACGCATGCCCACACACACACACATACACGCAAACGTGCATGGCCATACACACACACACACTCAAACACGCATGCTCCCACACACACACATACACGCAAACGTGCATGGCCATACACACACACACACTCAAACACGCATGCCCACACACACACATACACGCAAACGTGCATGGCCATACACACACACACACTCAAACACGCATGCCCACACACACACATACACGCAAACGTGCATGGCCATACACACACACACACACACTCAAACACGCATGCCCACACACACACATACACGCAAACGTGCATGGCCATACACACACACACACTCAAACACGCATGCCCACAAACACACATACACGCAAACGTGCATGGCCATACACACACACACACTCAAACACGCATGCCCACAACACACACATCAAACACGCAAACGTGCATGGCCATACACACACACACACTCAAACACGCATGCCCAAAACACACATACACGCAAACGTGCATGGCCATACACACACACACACTCAAACACGCATGCCCCAAACACACACATACACGCAAACGTGCATGGCCATACACACACACACACTCAAACACGCATGCCCACAAAACACACACATACACGCAAACGTGCATGGCCATACACACACACATGCTCAAACACGCATGCCCACAAACACACACATACACACCAAAACGTGCATGGCCATACACACACACACACTCAAACACGCATGCCCACACACACACACACACACGCAAACGTGCATGGCCATACACACACACACACTCAAACACGCATGCCCACACACACACACATACACACAAACACATTTACAGACACACATACGTGCAGTCAAACACGCATGCGCACACAAATAAGGTGTGTAGGTGTAGGTGTAGAGTGTATATGTGTAGGTGCGTGTAGGTGTAGAGTGTATATGTGTAGGTACGTGTAGGTGTAGAGTGTATATGTGTAGGTGCGTGTAGGTGTAGAGTGTATATGTGTAGGTGCGTGTAGGTGTAGAGTGTATATGTGTAGGTGCGTGTAGGTGTAGAGTGTATATGTGTAGGTACATGTAGGTGTAGAGTGTATATGTGTAGGTGCGTGTAGGTGTAGAGTGTATATGTGTAGGTGCGTGTAGGTGTAGTAGAGTGTATATGTGTAGGTACATGTAGGTGTAGAGTGTATATGTGTAGGTGCGTGTAGGTGTAGAGTGTATATGTGTAGGTGCGTGTAGGTGTAGAGTGTATATGTGTAGGTGCGTGTAGGTGTAGAGTGTATATGTGTAGGTACATGTAGGTGTAGAGTGTATATGTGTAGGTGCGTGTAGGTGTAGAGTGTATATGTGTAGGTGCGTGTAGGTGTAGAGTGTATATGTGTAGGTACGTGTAGGTGTAGAGTGTATATGTGTAGGTGCATGTAGGTGTAGGGTGTAGTTGTGTAGGTGCATGTAGGTGTAGGGTGTAGTTGTGTAGGTGCATGTAGGTGTAGCGTTATGGACTTTGGCGTGGGGGCTTTACTCAGAAGTTTCATGATGTATTGGTCTTTAGGAGCATAACTGGGGTGTAGGAACAGTATGGGGGTGTAGGGTGGTGTACTGGTCTGTAGGGGGCAATACTGGTCTGTCTGGGTGGTACCAGAGTCTGCAGCCAAGCCGGTATGTGCGCTCACCTTTCGTAGTTTCGCTCTCGCGGATGAGATAGGTACCGCGCAGGTTACCTGCCGACAGGAGCTGTCTCTCAGCATCCTTACGGCCCAGCTTACCGAAGTACCAGCTGCGGACAGCAGGGGGAGACTCAGAGTCACATCCAGCCACACGCCACACACTGAACACCTCCACATATCTGCAGCCTCTGCCCAGCGAAGGTCCTCGGGCTCGACTGATGTGATCAGGGGTCAGCTCTCGGGCTTTCCACGAATCAAAAACGGCCACGCTCACATCCCAGATATGACATCACAAACCTCCCTCCACCCCGTTACTATGGTCACAGCGTCAACACAGCTGCTTTGTTCGGCAGTGTGACAACACGCACACGGACATTTACGCATGTGAGCAAAACACAAACACATGCATGAACGCGCACACACACCCACGTCCACCCCCTCCTTTACACACACAGACACACACACACACACACTTACTCTTCTGCCTGTATGGAGTCAACAGGGGCCACGTAATTACTAGGAATGTAGCCAGTTCCTCCAGTGGTGAGAGAGCGAGCGTCCCACCAGTCACCCTCACTGAGAGAGAGAGAGAGAGAGAGAGAGAAAGAAAGAAGAGGGAGAGAGAGCAAGGGAAGAGAGAGAAAGATAGAGAGGGGAGAGGAACAGAGGGGGGGATTAAAAAGAGAAAGGACAGACGGGACAGAAGGGAAGGCAATAGGAGATGGTAAGGGTCAGACACATGACTCCATTCCACCTTCTGACTCTCTCCGAGGGGCGGGGCCTAAAAAGGGGAGGGCTTAACAGAGATGCTGCAGCAGCCACATATTGCCAACAGGGGGAGCCAGAGAAGCTGGTGTTTTGACAAAGATGCAGCAGACCGAAAACAACAAACCAGGTCGTGTTGTACGTCTTCAGTGCGGTCCTGTAATGTGCTATAGAGCTGCTCGTGTTGTCCTGTAATGTGCTATAGAGCTGCTCGTGTTGTCCTGTAATGTGTTATAGAGCTGCTCATGTTGTCCTGTAATGTGCTATAGAGCTGCTCGTGTTGTCCTGTAATGTGTTATAGAGCTGCTCGTGTTGTCCTGTAATGGTGTTATAGAGCTCCTCGTGTTGTCCTGTAATGTGCTATAGAGCTGCTCGTGTTGTCCTGTAATGTGTTATAGAGCTCCTCGTGTTGTCCTGTAATGTGCTATAGAGCTGCTCATGTTGTCCTGTAATGTGTTATAGAGCTGCTCGTGTTGTCCTGTAATGTTCTATAGAGCTGCTCGTGTTGTCCTGTAATGTGTTATAGAGCTCCTCGTGTTGTCCTGTAATGTGCTATAGAGCTGCTCGTGTTGTCCTGTAATGTTCTATAGAGCTGCTCATGTTGTCCTGTAATGTGCTATAGAGCTGCTCGTGTTGTCCTGTAATGTGCTATAGAGCTGCTCATGTTGTCCATAGCTTTGCTTCCACAAAGCCCTTTACAAACACTTTATATTCATTGAAATTTTTATGGACCAATTTCCTGTGAGGTCATCGTAAAAAGCTTAAGAATAATGATGTGTGTGTAAGAGGGAGAAAGGTAGTACATGTCACTGTCTCTATCTCTAACTGTCTGACACTAACTCTCAGAATCAGAATCACTTTATTCCGCCAAGTATGTTGCACATACGAGGAACTTTCCTTGGTGAGAGCTCACATGTATGACATACACAAGCACACAAGACTGTTACAATAACACACTAGAAATATGAAATACAATAAATATATATTGGATATATATCCAGATATCCAGATCATGTAAGATGAAGGAGGGTATACATGGTGACCTGCGTGCTAACTGCATATTTACAATTTTTGTGCTGTCTAAGGGTGTGTGGGTGTGTGTGTGTGTGTGTGTGTCGTGAGTTTCTGTAAGGAACACCAGACCTGTGTGCGTAGGAGGTTACAGGAAACACTGCTACTCTATTTCCTGTGTGAGAGCGAAAGGGCTGCATGTGCAGGGTCTTTAACTGTGTCACTTACCTGCTGTTGATGATCTGAAATTTCTCGCCCTTTTGGAAGCTAAGGTCATCTTCAGTCCGAGCCTCATAATCATACAAGGCCACAAAGAGTGTGACACCTGACAGAGGGGGAGACAGAGAGACAGACAGAGACAGGAACAGAGAGACAGAGAGAGACAGGAACAGAGAGACAGACAGAGAGAGGCAGAGAGGGAGAGAGAGTAATGCCTTGAGTTTTCTATCTGCGACTACTAAATTCTGTTATACTTGAGGGAACTAAGCGGCCACAGCATCAAAGGCTCAACGTTTTTATATTTTAGCAACTGTTCCAGCTGTTGTGAGGTCAGTGTCTGTGGCTCAGTGCTACGCTTAGGTGTTTTAGGAACTGTTCCAGCTGTTGTGAGGTCAGTGTCTGTGGCTCAGTGCTACGCTTAGGTGTTTTAGGAAGTGTTCCAGCTGCTGATGCGATCGTCCCCCTCAGTGTTACGCATGGCTGAACAGTTCCTTTGAGAAAGCAGCGGGCATGTGTATGTGTGTACCTGTTCCTCCTCGTGTGCGTAGAGTGCCCGTGTGTGCCGATGCGTTGATCCCTCCGAACACGGTCAAACTCTGGGAGGTTCCCGCAGCATGGAAGTTGTTGTAATTGGGAATGGCTGTCACCTCAAAGGCCGGGTACGGCTGCTGGGCGGAGTCACCCCCATACCGATAGGCCACGCCCCCACTCTGTGACTGGCTGGCATCTCGATCATCCGTTAGCTTAGCTTCCTCCTTATCCTTACACTGCACACACCCCATTCTCTACTGTCTGAATGACAGAGAGGGAGAGAGAGAGAGAGAGAGAGAGAGAGAGAGAGAGAGAGAGGGAGGGAGAAATACAGACAGAGATTATTTAGCAAAGTCAAAAACTGTCTGGAACACTGGAAACTAAAACTCAATGTAAATAAGAGTGTTATGAGGCCAAATGCAGAGTATGACCTGTGATCTCTGAGAGTATCTCCTTACAGTATCTCCTTACTGTCAGAGATCAAAAGCAGAGACAGATCTTAACCAAGTACAGTCTCGGCAATCACAGTCTAGAATAGAGCTAAAACCTACGTTTGTAAGTAAGTTTGAAAATTCAATAAAATAGGATCAACCAATGCAGAAACAAAAACAAAACAAGACTTCGTGAATGTGTTTTGACTTTGGTCTTGGTGATTAATTCACATTCTATTCACCAGACCACCAGTCATACCTACGCACTCTGTCTGAGAAGCAGTTCAATAATTATGAACATCTCGTCCAGATTCATCCACAATCAACCGCCCATCTCATCAGAATCATAACCATCAACAAACAACATCCGGTTGGCACTTCAGCACATCTCTACTCAGTGAGCCCAGTTTAACCGTAACATGAAAGAAACCTCATCAGTAAAACTGTGGGAGACCGTAAAAGCAGTGTGTTATGATGAAAAATCATATCTTTAATGTTAGCACCTTTACATAAACATTCCAAAACCCATTTTTGCTTTGTCATTGTGGAATGAATGAATGAACTGGTAAGGAAAGACCAGATAAACAACAGTTTCAGGATTTTCTATGAAAGACCATATACATCGGACCTGAACTCCAAATCAGAATATATCAACACTTTTCTTAATAATCTTATTTTGCCAAAACTAATCAACCTTCAGACATTAGAAACACAGATATAACCAGAACTCACCAGAGCCCTAAACACACAACCCAGGACCAGACAGCCCTCATGCTGAGTTCTGCACACAGTCCTGGCCTATACCAGCACCACAATTCACCAGATCAACAGAAGAAATCAAACAAAATAAGAGATTATCGTTAAATATGAATACCATTTCTCTGTGCCTACAGCTCAAATCCTACACAAACCACCCCACACCACCACCCAGCTACTGAACACCATCAGTCATTAATACAGACACAAAATCATAAGACTTTAGCTAAGGACAGAACAGTAATACCACACCTAATAAGTCCCGATCAAACGGAGTTCATTAAAGCAGAAACTCGTCCACTAACAAGTGCAGACGCATTGACGTAACACACCACACACATTGACAAAAACTAGAAGCAGCGGTCGTCACGCTAGATGCAGAAGAAGCCTTTCACAAAGTGATTTCTATTTACCACATTACACAAACTCAGATTTGGAGAATGATTTATGAATTGGATTCAGATTTTATACCACGGAAATACTAATGTGTTTACTGCAAGTATCTCCATAATTCTGTCAGCTTGGAGACATCATCAAATTGGCTAATGAAAATGGTAAACGCCTTTATGTAGCACTAATCATCACAAAGGAAACCACGTGTATCAATATGATTATCTCAATATGAGCAGTGCTCAGTAACAGCACATGTGTACTTAGTACTCATGTGTATTTAGTAAATAGTTCTTTATCCTAGTTTTGGCAAGATGTTGTTGGTAAGTAATCTAGTAATCTAGTTTAAAATGACGGCAATTTATACCAGGATGTTTGCGTCTGGGTGTAATGTCATATATAATGTGCGCCAAGACGATCTGCTGCAGTTCAAACCGAGCATCAGAATGGGGAAGAAAGTGATTTAAGTGACATTGAACGTGGCATTGTGGTTGGTGCCAGACGGGTTGGTCTGAGTATTTCAGAAACTGCTGATCTACTGGGATTTTCATGCACAACCATCTCTATGGTTTACAGAGAATGGTCCGAAAAAGAGAAAATATCCAGTGAGCGGCAGTTCTGTGGGCACAAATGCCTTGTTGATGTCAGAGGTCAGAGGTGAAAGGCCAGACTGGTTCAAGCTGATAGAACAGCAACAGTAACTCAAATTCAGAGGCTGATAGAATCTACAGCAGCACAAGACCACACCGGGTGTCACTCCTGAGGTGGATGGGCTACAGCAGCAGAAGACACACCGGGTGCCACTCCTGTCAGCTAAGAACAGGAAACTGAGGCTACAATTTGCACAGGCTCACAGAAATTGGACAATAGAAGATTGGAAAAACATCGCCTGGTCTGATGAGTCTTGATTTCTGCTGTTGGCATCAACAACATGAAAGCATGGATCCATCCTGCCTTGTATCAGCGGTTCAGGCTGGTGGTGGTGCAATGGAGTGGGGGATATTTTCCTGACACACTCTAGGCCCATTTGTACCAATTGAGCATCGTGTCAACGCCACAGCCTACCTGAGTATTGTTGCTGACCATGTCCATCCCTTTATGACCACAGTGTACCCATCTTCTGATGGCTACTTCCAGCAGGATAACGCATCATGTCATAAAGAGTGAATCATCTCAGACTGGTTTCTTGAACACGACAGTGAGTTCACTGTACTGGAATGACCTCCACAGTCACCAGATCTCAGTCCAGTAGAGCACCTTTGGGATGTGGTGGAATGGGAGATTCACATCATGGATGTGCAGCCCACAAATCTGCAGCAACTGTGTGATGCCATCATGTCAATATGGACCAGACTCTCTGAGGAATATTTCCAGTACCTTGTTGAATCTATGGCACGAAGGATCAAAGCAGTTCTGAAGGCAAAAGTGGGTCCAACCCAGTACTAGCAAGGTGTATATACACACACACACACACACACACACACCAATGCTTCAAACTACGTGCAAAGAAGGCAAAACACTCTCATACAAGCTACAGTGATGAGTACAAAAAACAGAACTGGTCAAACCTCTTAGTGCTGCATGGTATTCTGAATCCAGCATTTTCAGATAAGTTTGATATAAAATATCCCCACAATCCACTATAGACAGAAGTCTTTCCCGTGCACTAAAGTGTGTGACTGTGTGTCTCTTCATGTCCAATAGTTGTCCGAGTGTCTGTGCATGAATGTGTGTGTGCTTGTCACTAAGGTCTGTCCTCTCTCCCCTTCCTGCACCCAATTCAGTCCCCAGGGGGGCTGTGGATACCAGTAGAGAAGATGCTGTGCGCGATTGGCTGCTGCTTCTCGCCGGTGTGTGTGATTGGTTGTGTAAGACTTGTACCCATGTTGAAATTGTAAAGCGACCTTGGGTATCTTGAAAGGATCTATATAAATCGAACATTCAAACATTCCTTCATTCTTTCGACCTCTGAAACAAAACAGAGCGGTCAACTGACCTGCTAAAACAGGTAGGTTAGATATTGGCCTATAATTATTTATTAATCGGACACCACCCTTTAATAAAAGAGTTACATATGCGGATTTCCATACACTAGGTATTAATCCAGATTCAATAGCCAGGTTGTAAATATGTGTCAAAGGTTCTCCAATATGTTCAGGAGCAATTTTTTTTGTATACATGGTGTATGGATCCAGCCAATCAGACAAAAATCTGATGTAGCTTTCCAAATTTGAGAGACACATTTATTTCTCAAGTACCTAAAATGTTTCCAGACTGTCTATCTTTGGATGTTTTTTACAGTTGGCCAAGCCAGACCACGCTCAAGAATTCGATCAGGCAGTTTCTCTGAAAACCACAAATTATCACGCCCTTTAACATTATATTTTCCTAAGAGCAGCATGCTTCATTATAATGTCCAAAAGTAATGATTTTAAATATTGCAATGCCATCTCTGGCTCTGGGCTGAATTTTTTATTTTTTGTTTTAGAGGTGCTGATTCTCGTGTTTCGCGCTCGGATGCAAATCGATCCGTCCCGATGACGCCTGTACGACTGCATCATCGGCAAAAAGCAGACGTGGAATCCTGAGGGCAACAAACCGAACACCCTCTGCCACTTGGTTACAGCAAGAAACCACGCAACTACCCTGGCCACCTCCGCCCGAGGCTCCATTTCCCACAGTGTCCTCCATTGGTGTGGGTATTTGCCCCCCACAATGCAGCCATCACACCAGTCGGCTGCATCAACGACGGAGGCCCAGAACACGGCCCACTCGGACTCACCCCGCCCTCACCCCGCCCTCAGGGTGCTGTTGAAGCCCTGTCGGATGTGGGAGGTGGGGGTAAGAGTGTTGGGCTGAACGCCCATGTGGGATACATACATGATATAGTGAACCTATATCTAGGGTCAGCTCTAGTTTACCTGCTTCTAGACAGTCTTCAGATAGCTACTACTGCACTACCTGAGTGAAGGTGAATGATCACATTAGATTTACTCAGAAACATTCATTCATTCATTCATTCATTATCCGTACCGCTTATTCCCGCTAGTCGGGGTCACGGGGGGGCTGGAGCCAATCCCAGCATCTCCGGGCGAAGGCAGGGTACACCATGGGCAGTTCGCCAGTCCACCACATGGCCAACACGCACACACACACTCACACCTACGGGTAATCTAGAGTGACCAATCAACCTAGGATGCATGTCTTTGGACTGTGGGAGGAAACCGGAGTACCCGGAGAAAACCCACGCAGGCACAGGGAGAACATGCAAACTCCACACAGAGCAGCCCAGACCGAGAATCGAACCCAGACCGCCTTGCTGTGAGGCGACAGTGCTAACCACCACACCACCATGCCGCCCTACTCAGAAACAAGTGCACACAAATACAGTTTGCTTGTTTGAAAGTGTGTGTTTGTGTGTGTGTCATTGGGGTATCTTAAGTATCTTTAATAAGCCGCTCCACCACACCCCACATTTATATACAGCGTCTTGTCGACATTAGTGACGAGATGATGAGTGCGACAAAGTGTGTGAGTGTGTGTCGCTCTGACAGGCAGAGTGGGAAATAGTGTAAGAGACTAAGACGGAGTGACAGTGAGTGAAAGTGAGAAAGTGAGAGTGAGGAAGTGAGAATAAAAGGGTCAAAGTGACAGAGTGATCATTCAAGAGTCAGCAAGAGAGTGACAATGTAAGAGTGAGCGGAAGAGTGAGAGAGTGTAAGTGAGAGACTGTGAGTGAGAGAGAGAGAGAGAGAGAGAGAGAGCAGATGAGAGTGAATGTAAGACACAGAGAGAGACAAGAGTGAGAATGTAATACAGAGAAAAAAGACGAAGTTCCAAACGCCTACACTGCCATTTCTGTAATTCCATTGTCCTCCTCTCACCACACACACACACACACACAGATGCAGACAGACAGACAGACAGACACACACACACACACACACACACACACAGATGCAGACAGACACACACACACACAGATGCAGACAGACAGACAGACACACACACACACACACATACATACACATTCTCAAACACATATGCATGCAGCTACTTTGTGTGCGCACACAAACAAACAGACAAACTGCCAGACACGTGCACACACACACACACACACACACACACACAAGCACGCACGTGGGAGAGAATGAGTGCTCAATCAGATGGTCATAGTTCACACTTCTCCATAAAGACAGGAAAACGCAGTAAGAGGAGCCAGGTATGCTTGAGTAGACACACACTTATGTATGTGTGTGTGTGTGTGTGTCCGTGTGTGTGTCCGTGTGCATGCATGTGCATGATCTGTGTCGGTGCTTAAAGCAGCTGAAAGATATAATCTCATTCACACACTGCCTGGGCCAGGGATGCACACACACACACACACACGATAAGTCTGATAAGACTGAGGTGCTGATTCTTGGGCCTAAAGCTGCTAGAAGCAGCTGGGCTGATATTCCCCTTACCCTAGATGGGTTTTCAGTAACACCCAAGTCTACCGCAAAAAGCTTAGGTGTCACTATTGATTCGGATCTTTCATTTGACACATATATATGCAATGTCACTAAGGCTGCCTTTTTCCATTTACGTAATATCGCCAAGCTGAGACACTTACTTTCATTAGCTGATGCAGAGAAGCTGGTCCATGCTTTTGTCTCGTCAAGATTGGACTACTGTAATGGTCTTCTAATTGGATGCTCTAAACAGTCCATAAAGAAGCTACAACTTGTACAAAATGCTGCAGCTAGAGTCCTAACTAAGGCTAGAAAATTCGATCATATTAGTCCCACTCTCGCGGCATTACATTGGCTTCCGATTAAACATCGAATTGAATTTAAAATTCTTCTCTTAACCTATAAGGCGTTAAATGGTCTTGCCCCACAATATCTGAGTGAACTCATTGCTTACTACAACCCATCTCGCCCTTTACGCTCCCAAAATGCTGGATTTCTCTTAGTTCCAAAAATTTGTAAGACTACAGCCGAGGCAGAGCTTTCTCCTTTAAAGCCCCTCAATTATGGAATAGCCTTCCAGCTCCAATCCGAGATTCTGACACAGTTCCAATCTTTAAATCTAGACTTAAGACTCACCTATATAATCAAGCCTTCAGTTAAATATTCCCCTAGTAAGGTGCGGGGCTCAGGGGCTCCCAGACGTTGAGATTTCTGGTAATCTGAGATGTTGATGCTGTCATCCAGCTGTGTCATGGCATCACTCTAGTTGTGACTGACTTGACTGGAAAGCAATGTCTCAGTGAGCCCTCATGACTGTGGTCACCTCTGGACCCCTCCCTTTAGTTAAGCTGCTATAGATTAGCCTGCCGGAGCTACATGCTAATCACTGGCACATGAGCTATGTACATTTAAATCAATGGTGGTTAAACTGACATCCTCACACTCAGTCTGTACTGTCCATCTTTTTGCATGCTTCTTCTACCCAAGACGACTGCATGCAAGCACCTACAAGCACCTGGGAGATGGTCTGGCTCGCCGTGGATGTACTGATGCCGGGTTGGATGTACCATTGTCGTAGGGGACGTGCTGATGCTGGCTCCTACCTGAGGTGCACCATCTGCACCGAAGGGACTGTGACTACTTGGCCGGGGAACAAGAACTTTAAGCTATAACTGTAGAACCACCTCTTGTTCACAAATACGGAACACACACACACACACACACACACACACACACACACACACACACACACACACACACACACACACATACACATACACATACACACACACACACACACACACACACACACACACACACACACACACTTGTATCTCTGTGTGTGACTTCCGGCACTAGCTGGATGTTGCACAGTACTGTCAGGGTTTCTGGCATATAAATACTGCTACTGGCAATCACAAAACGCCATGGAAACTGAACACCATGGCAACGACTAAATGTCACCGGAATGGCAAAAATGCAGTGGCTCTAGCAGTGGGACAGAGACACACACACACACACACACAAGCTGTGAGTGTGAATGCGTGTTTGTGTGCCCTCATTGCTCTGTGTGTGTGTGTGTGTGTGTGTACATCCGTCCACGTGCCCTCATCCCTATGTGTGTACTCCCGTGTGGCATCACTGATGTGTGTGTGTGTGCGCACCGGCAATTCCACCCTTCGCCTGCAGAGGTCCTCATCCCCTGAATACTAATTACTGTCAGCTGTCATGATCACCACACCCTTTATAACCAGTCACCACACCCTTTATAACCAGTCACCACACCCTTTATAACCCGTCACCACACCCTTTATAACCCGTCACCACACCCTTTATAACCCGTCACCACACCCTTTATAACCAGTCACCACACCCTTTATAACCCGTCACCACACCCTTTATAACCCGTCACCACACCCTTTATAACCAGTCACCACACCCTTTTTACCCTTTATAACCAGTCACCACACGCTTTATAACCCGTCACCACACCCTTTATAACCCAGTCACCACACCCTTTATAACCAGTCACCACACCCTTTATAACCCGTCACCACACCCTTTATAACCAGTCACCACACCCTTTATAACCCGTCACCACACCCTTTATAACCAGTCACCACACCCTTTATAACCAGTCACCACACCCTTTATAACCAGTCACCACACCCTTTATAACCCGTCACCACACCCTTTATAACCAGTCACCACACCCTTTATAACCAGTCACCACACCTGAATCCGTGCGAAGTGTTGCCACTATTTTCTAGCGTGCGTACCGAGTGGTTATTCTCACTGTCTTCAAGTGTTTTGACTGTTTTTGCTCTCCCTCTGGTTTACTCTCTGCCCTCTCTGATACATCAGCCTTATCTGCCTGCTGTTGGATCCGAACTTGCCCTACCGTAGTGTTTTTTGTATTTTCCTTTCCTACATATGGACCCTTGTCTGTTCCCTGACTCACAGCGTTACAATAATAGTATTGCTGCAAACACAACTTTCCGCATTTTTATATAAAACAAAGACCTCAAGTAACATAAATGTTTTAGTGCACTTGACTTGGCAGCATCAAAAATCTATTTTAGTGTAAATAAGTAAAGTGCATCTCTAACTTATAACATTGGGGCTGATACAGTTCTTAAAGTTACCTGCAAGTTAGCAAACCATCATCCAGCTATAGCATTATGCCAGTCCCCAACGGTTCTATGCTATTAATTTTTTCTTGCACAAAGTGAAACAAGATTTCATAGTTTACTGGTAAAATGTAGTAAATATATGGCCATAAAATATCAGAATATAAGCCTTATATCACAGGAGAGGCAGGATGACGAGACGAGTTCAAAGTGAACACAAAAGGGTAATGACTCTCACAAAGATGAGCACGGGACATTGCTATAACATTATATAGGTTGAAATAAACGAGACCCAAGTGTTGACGAGACGAGCCACAGGTGAGACGGATGAACACGCACACATTGGACCACAACCAAAGGAAATACATATATGGACATATCCAGACGCAGACTACATGTATACACACCCAAGGGGAGGAGCCCAGGGCTGTAATGTGACACCTTAACTTTATCTACCCTGTCTGTTGTTGCTGTTGTCTTCCAAACATTTTGGCCATTACCAGCAGCACCTTCCACCACAACTTACACACCACTTCCTCACAGTCAGGAAGGTAAAAAGACGCTAAGTTTTTCTTCGCAGAAGTCAAAACAATAACAAAATATTCTTATTTGCTGAAATGTCAGTTTAGTAACAACATGATCATAAAGTGATGTTATAAATCGGCGTTTAAACAAACCAAATAGAAAATGCTACTTTATCTCCATCTCTTTACCAGTCACACAGCTTGTGTGGTTAAAGAGTGCGTGTTGCTCACACTTTCCGCTGCCTGTGTGAACACGATGGGTTCTGCCCACTGCACAAACCATCACAGGTGCTGTACTACACCTCTGTCATGGACACCCACTGCACAAACCATCACAGGTGCTGTACTACACCTCTGTCATGGACACCCACTGCACAAACCATCACAGGTGCTGTACTACACCTCTGTCATGGACACCCACTGCACAAACCATCACAGGTGCTGTACTACACCTCTGTCATGGACACCCACTGCACAAACCATCACAGGTGCTGTACTACACCTCTGTCATGGACACCCACTGCACAAACCATCACAGGTGCTGTACTACACCTCTGTCATGGACACCCACTGCACAAACCATCACAGGTGCTGTACTACACCTCTGTCATGGACACCCACTGCACAAACCATCACAGGTGCTGTACTACACCTCTGTCATGGACACCCACTGCACTACACCTCTGTCAAACCATCACAGGTGCTGTACTACACCCTGTCATGACACCCACTCTGCACAAACCCTCTCAGGTGCTGTACTACACCTCTGTCATGGACACCCACTGCACAAACCATCACAGGTGCTGTACTACACCTCTGTCATGGACACCCACTGCACAAACCATCA
>JAGXOD010000060.1:292500-335000 GCA_020368025.1 Brachyhypopomus occidentalis
CACCAGATCAGCACCAGTATATCACCAGAACATCACCAGATCAGCACCAGTACATCACCAGAACATCACCAGATCAGCATGAGCTCTCAGGACAAAGCCCAGTCACTGTCCTGTATGAGTATTGGCTCTCATCATCTGATAGGAGCAGCGGGACGGAGCAGCGGGACGGAGCAGCGGGACGGAGCAGCTGAACAGCACAGGGGCGTCTGTGGATGTAGCAGCTATTTGGACACAAAGCAGCACTGTTACATAAACAACGTCTCCCTCACACACACACACACACACACACACACACACAAACTGACTCTCACACACAGAGTAAGATATTTAGAGCACAGATAAGCAATTCTTAAAATAAAATATGCATGGAAAATCTACTCTTTTACTAACACTTGTGTTCTGTCCTGAAAATGATGCCAGCGCTGGATGTGGCATAGCCGAACAGGCGTGGAGCATACCATTACCACACAGGAGGAGAAACCGTGGAAGATACCATTACCATGAGTGCTCAGAGAAAATAACATAGCATTACCCATGGGGGGAGTCGGGGTGTTAAAGGAAAAATGAAGACAGAGAAAGAACAGAGGCTCAGTGTGTCACTACGGTTACAGACACACACCATTCCTGTACCCTACGGTTACAGACACACACCATTCCTGTACCCTACGGTTACACACACACACCATTCCTGTACCCTACGGTTACACACACACACCATTCCTGTACCCTACGGTCACACACACACACCATTCCTGTACCCTACGGTTACACACACACACCATTCCTGTACCCTACGGTTACACACACACACCATTCCTGTACCCTACGGTTACACACACACACCTTCCAGTTCCTATAGTTTGTGGTCAATCTGTACTGTGCCAGTATCGAAAAATCAGCACAGCACCAGCCAAGATGGGGACGGGTTAGTTTCACTTGGGCAGGTGGGGTGATGCAATTTATACCCACGTTTCTCATGGACCTTAGTCCCTGAGAAGAGCAACATTTTCTGCTGCAATTCACTCGGGTTTACATTTTGCCTTTATAAGTAAAGATTTACTTGATGAAATTCTCAGGGTTCCAGGGTTCAGGGTTCCAGGTTTCAGGGTTCCAGGTAAAATAACAGTAAATCAGAATGACATAACTATGATTTAAAACACGAGTGCTGGCCTAGCATTTTATGAATGAATGAATAAATGAAACCTACATTTATATAGCGCCTTTCAAAATATCCACGGTTGCTTTACAATTAGCACAGGTACAACCAATATAAAGTACTGAAATGTGCTACTCTGTCATATATTCCCTGTACTTTAAAGAATGGCAAATTTGCCAACACACACAAAAAAAGACACTGCACATGAAATGATATATGATGTCATCTGTTATGATGTCATCTGCTACGGCTGTATCTCCACGGCCCTGGACTAATTGGACTATTGCCAACCATCAAGAAGTTTAGGATTGAATATGAATTACATAGAGAACACATGTATAAAATACACTCAAAGATGAGAAATATTTATCTTTGTTTATGTATATCTCTAATTGTTGTCATGGTGACTGGCGTTGGCCAGAGGAGGATGGGTGCCTCTCCTGAGTCTTGGTTCCTCTCAAGGTTTCTTCCTCATGCTCTAAGGGAGTTTCTCCTTGCCACAGTCACCCTTGGCTTGCTCACTAGGGGTTTGGACTCAGACACTTGTAAAGCCGCTTTGTGACAACTCTTGTAAAAAGTGCTATATAAATACATTTTGATTGATTGATTATCACACATACATGCAGACACATGCAGACCAACAGACACATAGAGAACATCCTACAGTCCTAGAGTCAGGATAATGAGATAAATAGTCTTACTCTACTCACTCCAACTTGACTACGGCCTCCACTCCCACCAGCTAGAGTAAAAGTCCCACTCCACTCCCGCCAGCTAGAGTAAAAGTCCCACTCCACTCCCGCCAGCTAGAGTAAAAGTCCCACTCCACTCCCGCCAGCTAGAGTAAAAGTCCCACTCCACACCCTCCAAATGTGCTACGAGGCCCACTTCATGATAGAAGTTACAATGAAGTAAACTGTGAACTGTACTAATGTGTGTATGGATAAACGTGGCACTGGGTTGCTTCCGATTCTCTGAAATTTGATAAAACACACAAATTGTGTGTGCCCTCACATGCAGTCTCTAAGCCTTTTTCCACCAAAGAGGAACCGGACCCGTTCTGGAACCACCAAAACATTTGTTCCTAGAACCAAAGAATAGGAGATTTCTCAGTGCAAACTGTGACACCCTGCAGGGGTGAGACAAGTTGGAGAAGTAAGTTATCACGCAGCAGAGTCATGTGCCAGAGGATTACGCTGTGCCCAATGGCATGCTGGGTAACGAAGCAGCAACCGCCCTCCAATGACGTCACATCCTTGGTTCCAGCACAAATTGGTACAAATGCAGGTTGTTTTCTCTGATAGCACCAAGGTTCTTAGAAGCGTAAACCAGCACAGTACACGAAGCTGGTGGAAAAGGGGAGGACCTCCATCAGTCCAGAAGGACCTCCATCAGTCCTAAGGGACTCCAAAGTGGCACAGTGACATTTTAATGTGAACACAGGGCTGACCCTAACCTCTAACCTCTAACCCCAACCCCCTGCCCTATCCCCTAACCTTAAAGCAAATGAAAACAATGACTAAATAAACAAAAGCAAATTAATTAATTAATAAAATGTCATTCAGCCAAACAGTGGAAACAATACCAAAACCAAGTAAGTTTACACTGTGTGTGTGTGTGTGTGTGAGAGAGTGTGTGTGAGCATGTATTTTTGTGTGTTTGTTTATGTGTGTGTTAGGGACCTACAGAGAACTTCACCTGGACTCTAGGTACCCAGCACATCTACAAGGTCCCTCCACACAGACTTGTACAGCATTCCAACTCAGACTGCACAACATTACAATCACTCTAAAAACCTAAGCAATTGCTGGGTGAATCACACAGACTCTTGATCTGCCCCAGACACACACACACACACACACACACACACACATTCATGTTTATTGTCTCTTTTTGACCATCAGGGTGATTTCAATAAAACCCAGTTTTACCCTGTGATTTTGAGAGTATGGGTGGATTTAAGCTCAGTGCTCTCTCCAGAGTATGGGTGGATTTTATCCTTATGTTGATGAGAAGAGGTAAGGAGACAGTTCTGGGCAAACCATACATTTTGCCCCAGGTTTCTGCTACTCCACAGGTGGCATTACAGAAGCCCCAGGGGTTCTGCTACTCCACAGGTGGCATTACAGAAGCCCCAGGGGTTCTGCTACTCCACAGGTGGCATTACAGAAGCCGCATTTTTTTGCTACTTCTCAACAGGTAGCAACACAGATGACGTACAAATGGAGACTCAGCTGGGGATTGTGGGATTGTGAACACTCCTGCCGTCTAGAGCTGTGCCAAAGCTGAGCTGATCCAAAGCACTGCAGTGCTATTTCCAGGGTTGATTTGTGACAGTATCACGTGGTTTTCCATAAAAACGTCCCTTCCGATATGCAATCTATCTTTATCTGGTTCATATCGACCTGATTCCGATACACGGTATCAGATCGATGCCATCTCTAACACACTCGTCAGGTACCTCAAAACACAACAGGAGTGAATATTACTTAACAGGCAGCTCAGGGTCAGGGGGCAGTGCGAGTCTCTCTCAGGGTCTTGGAGCAGTGCGAGTCTCTCTCAGGGTCTTGGAGCAGTGAGAGTCTCTCTCAGGGTCTTGGAGCAGTGAGAGTCTCTCTCAGGGTCTTGGTACAGTGAGAGTCTCTCTCAGGGTCTTGGTACAGTGAGAGTCTCTCTCAGGGTCTTGGAGCAGTGAGAGTCTCTTTCAGCAAACCCACAAGTCACCGGCAGATCAGTGGTTGTGTCCACAGTACTCTGGAGAGACCAACTTCGAGAAAATAATTTGGAGAGACTACCTGCCGTGCCAACTATACCATAGAGACTCATTGCTCATCCCCCTCAGACACAACCCAGCACACAAAACACAGGGGCTCACAGAGCTACTGTCCACCACTGATACTCTGTTGTCCTGTAGTGAAGTGATGATAGTCTGTTGTCAAGTAGTCTACTGAAGGACTGATACAGTAGTCTACTGAAGGACTGATACAGTAGTCTACTGAAGGACTGATACAGTAGTCTACTGAAGGACTGATACAGTAGTCTACTGAAGGACTGATACTCAGTTGTTCAGTAGTGTGAAACTGATACTCTCCAGTCTGCAGACTGGTACATATTGCTTCTGCAGGCCTCATTGTTATTTAAGTAAATTCTACACACACGTTACTAACAGAACAATAAAAATACTGCATCAGAGAACAACATTATTAAACTTAGAAACATATTAGTGAATAACATCAGAACCTTAAGTGTTCCCATAGAAATACAGTGTGTGTGTGTGTGTGTGTAGGATGTGACAGGGTGTGTGTGTGTGCATGTGTGTGTGCACGTGCGTGTGTGTGTGTGTAGGATGTGACAGGGTGTGTTCTAGCAGGCTGTGTGCGTTATTGTTTGGGGAGTGCTGCAGACTTCGAATCTGACCCCAATTAAGAGAGAAAAGATGAACCCCAGCCAAACAAAACCCAGCTGGGAGCAAAGGGCACACGTGCCTTTACACACACACACACACACATACATACACTAACACATACAAAGCAAAACAGGAACCAAAAGGAACATACATTAGTCATGTATTCATACAGAAAGGCCCCGGACACACACAGACACACATAGGGAGATGGCGATAGAGAGAGAGAGAGAGATGGAGAGAGGAAGGTAAAGGGAGAGAGAGGAAGGGAGAGAGAATGAGCACGGGAGACTACCCAGTTCTGGCCTCTGGCTTGGAGACATCAGAAAGCAATTAAAACCGTCTGAAATACTGAATACGAAGAAAGCGAGAGCCACGTCCTCGGCTATCTGGAACAGACTGCTCGTGCGATAACGGTGAGCTAGGACAGATAGGTCTGATTTTACCTTCACTCTCGAGTTACACCAACATCAGTTATTCCTGAAACACTATTAAAAACTGATTAAATTGACTATTCGGAGTCCTTCTGCAGCTAAAGCTGGGCCTCTCACGAGACCATCAAAGCCCAGGAGTGAAAAGTTTAACCTACTTTAAAAAAAACACCACAAAACTAAACATCTGTGTTTAAATCGGGAGTTCAGTGAAGAAACGCCACGGTACAGGGTATTTATGGCTCCACGCGTGCCTGCGGAGCCGCGATGGTGAGAGTGGAAAGAGCCAAACGACCAGGGGCGTCGAAAGAGCGAAACGGACAGCAGTAAGTGGCAACACGTTTCCTTACTACGCACTTTACAAAAAATATACCTGTGTACAGAAACACGGTTCGGACAGACAGCGGCGAGCGCCCGTCAACATTGCGACCGGGAGCTCGGAAAGGATGCGGCGCGAGGCGTTTTTTGCCGACACAGCACGAGTGCGAAGCATAACCACGATGTCTGGCTACATTCTACACAGTTACGTTGTAACATTGTCTGTGGTGATGAACTAATGTTGTTTTGTTGCTTTTTTTGTGTGTGTCTGCAAGTTGACCACAGCTACAACATAATCACAGTGATGAAGAAAATCTCAGTTGCGAATAGCATCACACCAGGGCCGCTGGGAGGTTTTACGGTTCCTGTTAAGCACCACTTTGAGTCTGCACTCCTCGCGCTGGGCTAAAATGTACCACCCAGCTGAAGACGTAAACAAGACGGCAAACTAAAAGTCTTGCGTATTATTGTCAAATGCATCGATGTATCCTGCTGGATAGATGAGCACGCGACCATTTCATACGAATTAGGCTTCAGTCCGTAGCAATACAAGCGTATAAAAAACATTTTTCTTACCCGTGTCAGTCGCCTAAAGGTCTGTGCTAGTGTGTCGCATGGTACGTGCTCCGATCGCGAGGATCCGGGGTGGCGAACATTAACTGTTGGCTGTAACGACAACGTGAGCGTTTGGCGATTTTAGCCTCCGCTCCTCGCTGTCCTCGACGAGAGCGAATGGTGGCGCTGCCGCTGCCAAGCCACAATGGACCTAACGGGACTGGTAAAGTGATTGACAACTGACTCAGCCAATAGCAAGGGCAGTTTCACGGAGACGCGAGATATCGAGGAGTTGGTAAACAGGTTAGGTGGAGCATCAAACTAACGGGGCACTTGGCGCTGGAATAAGATGACTTTATGATCGCGAGTTGAAGCTCGTGCCAACCAGGTGAGGCTGCAGAAAGCATAACAGTCCGAGAACTTCGCTGTGGCCCCCGACTGCCTTTTTGATGCCCTTATAAAGTTGCCCATACACAAGAGTTCCTGGAGGAGTTACATTACGTTATGATCTTACACACACACACACACACTCACTCAAAGGGTCTACAAGCATAATTAATGGGATAATAACGCCTGTATGAATGATTATATAGGAAGGAGTTTACATCCTTTTAGTTTTTCAATGCGTAATATTGGTGAGATATGGCCAAAGTTATAAGACCGCTCATTGTTTGGGCTGATTCTGCCCTCTGGTGATCGTCTACATGAATTGCACTTGGTTTAAGTAAAAACTGGACGTTTTTACCAAAAACAAACAAACAAATAGAAACACACAATTTAACCGACAGTCTGCTGTAGAAATTCTAATTCTGGTAATGAACCGGTGTCACATGCAAAGTATCTACACTTAAACTGGCTGATTATCCTCTTGGTTGCAAATCAATGAAAGAATATCACGTTTACTCCTGTTTTTAACTTCAGTTGGTTTTGCTCTATATGGCGCAGAGCATCTGAAACATTGCTGACTCGTCTCTGCATTTCCACTTTCCTGTAATATCGTTGACTCTCTGTGATTCTAGGTTTTAGTTGGGCAAACCGGACTTTTGAACTGCATGACCTTATGGGCATTGTTAGTTATTGGACACGTGTCAAGCAGGTGCTAGTGATTTATGCTCTGGTGCCCTTAATTAATTGAATCATCTTACACAGTTCAGATGGACTTCAGTCACACTGTCATACTGAACCAGAGAGCCGATGTCACTGACAGCCTAAAGCAGAGTGAAGGACTGAGTCAGAGTGATTCTGTCAGTGTTAGCCTGAGTGGTCGAGTAATTGAAAGCGTAACGACTCCAGGATGGTTGTAAGACGTTAAGGGAGCTTGAGCCGGTTGAGGGGCAGGACTGGCACACAGCCAATCACAGACAAGCAAGCAGTCTACAGGCAGGTGATACGTCGCTTGATAATCAAGCAAGTCACGACCTCTAGTGCTCACTTCCTGTGTTTACTTATGTAATGTGTTTGTATATACCTGTGTAATGTCTATGTACCTGTTTACTTATGTAATATGTCTGTGTGTATCTGTGTGTGCCCATGTTAATTTGTGTATCTGTATCTATGTTTATCCCGTGTATGTACCGTATTGACATTTGTGTCCTTGCTTGCCTGTGTCCATGTTTCTCTGTGTATCTGTGTCCTTATTTACCTGTGTCCATGTTTATCTGTGAACCTGTCTTGGTGAGTGTTTGTGTCCGTGTTTGTCTGTGTCCATGTTTATCAGTGTCCATGATAATCTGTGTTATAGGATCTGTGTGTTTGTGTGTCCTCATTTACCTGTGTCTTTGTTTATCTGTGTCCTTATTTACCTGTGTCCATGTTTATCTGTGAACCTGTCTTGGTGAGTGTTTGTGTCCGTGTTTGTCTGTGTCTTTGTTTATCTGTGTCCTTGTTTATCTGTGGTTAAGCCTCTCTGAGGTTACAACTACTCAGACTAATAGACAATCAGATTGAGTCAGTACATAAAATCAGTACATAAAATATAAAACCGGTACTAGTATCAAACATGCTGTAACAATACAACTGATGTCTGATCCAAAATTGCAGCGGGCCGGCAGTGATAATATAACTGTTATATAGATCTGTTTTTCCACAGTAGGTGGCAGTAAGTGTCTGTTAAAAGGAGCGTCCAGATCCACTCATGGAAATATGCTGCCATGCACTATGACCTGCACTATGACCTGCTCCTAATATGATCTGATATCCCATATATTATGATAATTCTCTTCCACCACTCAACGCACCTGCACCTTGTTCCACTGCTATTTCTATTCTATTTTTTGGTTACTTCTAGAACTTGTGGATCACTGCTGTTTATGAACTTCCATAGACCGTATACATTCTGCCCCCTGCTGACGTGTGAGAACGTCTTATATTTTAAAATTCTTCTGTTGACTTATAAAGCACTAAATGGTCTTGCATGACAATATCTGAGTGAACTCATCGCGTACCATAACCCATCTCACCTGCTGCGCTCTCAAAATGCAGGATTTCTCTTAGATTCGGAAATTAGCAAGACTACAGCTGGAGGAGAACTTTCTCTTTTAGAGCCCCTAAGTTATGGGACGTCTTCCAGCTCCAGTTCGAGATTCAGACACGGTTCCTGAGTGCCCAAGACTCACCTACTTAATCAAGACTATATATACATGGATTTTAATGGATTTTAATGGATTTTTAATTCAAGTTTAAATTATTTATAGTGCATTTTGTATCCTTGTTACATGTTTCTACAAAGATAATTCCATAAAGCGCCTAGAAAATTCTCTGGCCAGCCATTGGCCGACTCATACATGAGGCCCAACATCCACATTGGACAGACTGCACTGCCTAGATATAGACCTATCAAAAAGGCAAATCTACTAGCTGGGCTGCCCAATGTTCCCTGTTGAGTCTTGGTCCTTTCTAATCCCCACCTAGGGAGATTTTCCTTGCCACTGTCGCCTCTGACCCATGTGTTTGTAAAGCTGCGTTTGTAAAGTCAATAAAATCGACTTTGACTTTATAGCCAGAATAATTTTTATATCAAGTCGGAAAGACATTGTATATCTTTCATATATTGTATATATTCATTACCCAGAAATAAAAGACAGCTCCAGATTTCTTGTTGTGTTAATTTAAATGAAGTGAGGTTAATGAAAAGATATCAGCCTCACTGAAGATGTCATTTTTGGAACACAGAAGACCTGGAACGTTAAGAATAATCACAGCTAATTAAAACCATAATAGCAGGTTTGTCTGGATAAAATAAATACTACAGTAATCCATGGATGACGGAAATAGAGCATGGAGCCATTATGGCAGTCCAAAGCTCTTAAAGGCACTAATTCACAGTAGGTCTGTATATACTGTACACTGCTGACAGAAAATCAAGGCCAGTGTACTGTTGCAGCTGATGGCCTCGTTTAGCTGATTCAGCTTTGTTCCAGATGTTTTATAGCACCTGTGTTTGTTCCAGATGTTTTATAGCACCTGAGTGTTTGTTCCAGATGTTTTATAGCACCTGTGTGTTTGTTCCAGATGTTTTGTAGGACCTGTGTGTTTGTTCCAGTTGTTTTATAGCACCTGAGTGTTTGTTCCAGATGTTTTATAGCACCTGTGTGTTTGTTCCAGATGTTTTGTAGGACCTGTGTGTTTGTTCCAGATGTTTTATAGCACCTGTGTGTTTGTTCCAGATGTTTTGTGGGACCTGTGTGTTTGTTCCAGATGTTTGTAGGACCTGTGTGTTTGTTCCAGATGTTTTGTAGGACCTGTGTGTTTGTTCCAGATGTTTTATAGGACCTGTGTGTTTGTTCCAGATGTTTTGTAGGACCTGTGTGTGTGCTTATTCTAGATGTTTTATAGGACCTGTGTGCTTTTTTGTGTTTGTTCTAGAGGAATTGAGCTCTGATGGACTCATTTAGCCGATGTCATCAGGGCTGTTTGTTAGGACCTGTGTGTGTTTGTTAAAGTAGGGTGACCAGATGTCCTCTTTTACCTGGACATGTCCTCTTCTTGAGACTTAAAAAAATGTGTGGACGGAATTTGACAAACGTTCGGGATAACTAGAGCTCACGTGGAATTTCGAGAAGCATTTCATTCACAAACTAGTCCCACCCTCCCCTACTCTGTTCGGGGGAGGGGTCAATTAGGCTAAAATTTTCGGAACACCCCACCACCCCCTCCCCCATATGCCCGTCCCACTGAGATGTGCTCTTTTCCATCAGATCAGATCTGGCCCCCCTAGTTAAAGATGTTTTATATGATCTTTATGTGTGTGTATTCCAGATGTTTTATAGGAACGTTATGTGTGTTTGTTTCAGATGTTTTATAGGGCCTGTGTAAGTGTGTGTATAGAGGTTTGTGTACGTGGGACCTGTGTGTTTGTTCCAGATGTTTTATAGGGCCTGTGTAAGTGTGTGTATAGGGGTTTGTGTACGTGGGACCTGATGGGCTCACTTAGCTGATGTCATCAGGGCTTTGCTCCAGATGTTTATCAGGACCTGCTGCATCTTCTTGCTTGACAGAAAGGTGTTGTGACCGCCAAATGACTGCAGGCTTGAGTAGACCTCCAACACACACTCTTTGATCCTCTCTTTGTCCCTCTCGTGTGTTAACATTGGAGCAGGGGTGTGTGTTAGTGTGTGTTAGACTAGAAGGTGTGTGACAGGTAGAGGCACACAGTATTAGTAGAGCCAGGAGTGTTAGACAGAGTGTATCTCCAGTACACTTACAGGAGAGAGTGTATGTCCAGTACACTTACAGGAGAGAGTGTGTGTCCAGAACACTTACAGGAGAGAGTGTATCTTACAGTTACAGGAGAGAGTGTATGTCCAGTACACTTACAGGAGAGAGTGTGTGTCCAGTACACTTACAGGAGAGAGTGTATGTCCAGTACACTTACAGGAGAGAGTGTGTGTCCAGTACACTTACAGGAGAGAGTGTATGTCCAGTACACTTACAGGAGAGAGTGTATGTCCAGTACACTTACAGGAGAGAGTGTGTGTCCAGTACACTTACAGGAGAGAGTGTATGTCCAGTACACTTACAGGAGAGAGTGTATGTCCAGTACACTTACAGGAGAGAGTGTATCTTACAGTTACAGGAGAGAGTGTATGTCCAGTACACTTACAGGAGAGAGTGTGTGTCCAGTACACTTACAGGAGAGAGTGTGTGTCCAGTACACTTACAGGAGAGAGTGTGTGTCCAGTACACTTACAGGAGAGAGTGTGTGTCCAGTACACTTACAGGAGAGAGTGTATGTCCAGAACACTTACAGGAGAGAGTGTATGTCAGTACACTTACAGGAGAGAGTGTATGTCCAGTACACTTACAGGGAGAGTCTGTGTCCAGAACACTTACAGGAGAGAGTGTATGTCCAGTACACTTACAGGAGAGAGTGTATGTCCAGTACACTTACAGGAGAGAGTGTATCTTACAGTTACAGGAGAGAGTGTATGTCCAGAACACTTACTGGAGAGAGTGTATGTCCAGAACACTTACTGGAGAGAGTGCATTTCTTTCTTGCACGCACACACAAACATTTTACAATCAGTGCCACCTCTGCTATACAGGGGTGTGTTTGTGTAAATGCTGTGCCTCTGATATGAAACATGCTGTCATCATCACTGAAAAACATTTTCCGATTATGTCATTAGAAACATACACTATATTTCCAAAAGTATTCGATCACCTTCCTTGACTCACATATGAGTTTAAGTGACATCCCATTCCTAATCCATAGGGTTCAATATGACGTTGGTCCACCCTTTGCAGCTAGAACAGCTTCAACTCTTCTGGGAAGGCTGTCCACAAGGTTTAAGAGTGTGTTTATGGGGATTTTTGACCATTCTTCCAGAAGCACATTTGTGAGGTCACATACTGATGTTGGACGAGAAGGCCTGGCTCTCAGTCTCCGCTCTAATTCTCCGCTCTAATCGTCCAAAATGTCTTTTGCTGAAGTATTCAGACTTCATTTCACTGGAACTAAGGGGCCAACCCCACACCATTTTCCCCCCTTCACCAAACTTTATACTTGGCACAATGCAGTCAGACCAGTACCGTTCTCCTGGCAACCGCCAAACCCAGACTCATGAGATTGCCAGATGGAGAAGCGTGATTCGTTACTCCACAGAACGCACCTCCACTGCTCTAGAGTCCAGTGGCGGCGTGCTTTACACCACTGTGCTTTACGCCACTGTGCTTTACGCCACTGCATCCGATGCTTTGCATTGCACTTGGTGATGTTTGGCTTGGAAGCAGCTGCTTAACCATGGAAACCCATTCCATGAAGCTCTCTGCACACTGTTCTTGAGCTAATCTGAAGGCCACATGAAGTTTGGATGTCTGTAGTGATTGACTCTGCAGAAAGTTGGCAACGTCTTCTGTCTTCTAACTATGCGCTTCAGCATCCGCTGACCCCGCTCCGTCAGTTTACGTGGCCTACCACTTTGAGTTGCTGTCGATCCTAAACACTTCCATTTTCCTATAATACAGCTGACAGTTGACTGTGGAATATTTAGGAGCGATATCACAGTTCCACGCTGGAATTCACTGAGCTCCTGAGAGCGACCCATTCTTTCACAAATGTTTGTAAGAACAGTCTGCATGCCTAGGTGCTTAAATTTATACACCTGTGGCCATGGAAGTGACCGGAACACCTGATTCCGATAATTTGGATGGTTGAGCGAATACTTTTGGCAATATAATAAACTTTGTGTTTTATAAAACATGTTTCTACTAAATCAATATTATTATTTTACTGAAGTCTTACTGAATAAATGAAGCAGTCATGTTGTATAAGACACGCTAATATTTCCAGGATATATTTTATACAAGTGTTTGGAGAAAACCAGCCATTTCAGAAAGTGGTGGGGACACGTCCATGAAAACCATCTCAAAGTTGTTCATGATGTGACCAATTACACTAAAGTAGATGGGATTAATTTTAATCTGGAAAGGTATCTGGGAGGTGTCTGGCACCTGTGGGGCTGCAATGCACATGAGAATACGTGTCTGTATCTCCAGAGCGAAAGATGGAGATCAGAGAGAGAGAGCTGGGGGCGGGGTTTTCACACTGAACAAACATGGCAGGAATGTCAGTGCAAACACATCCAAATACAGACCAACACAGTCCAGATTCTGAACGCAGTCCGGAACACTCTAACCCTTTAAAACATATTCATATCACATGGATTCATGTTGGTCCAGTCTCCGACGCTCAGATTAACTCTAGGTCTAAAAAAGAATTACCAATAGGGATTCACCAATTGGCAGTGCATTTTAGTTCAATATTACACTTAACCCATATCGGAGAAATGAGCCTGTGTGTGGTGTTAGTAGTAGTAGTCATAGTAGTATAAGGGAAAGGTGTGTTTAAAGAGAAGACAGAGGAGAGCTTTGTATCCCTCTCTCAGCTCTCTCGTTCCCCTCTGCCCTCCTCTCCCTCTCTCTCCCTCCCTTCCTCCTCCGTCACTCTCACTTCTGTCTAAGCCAAGACTCCGTAAGATGGTGTTACTGCTCTGGGGCTGCCTGCTGCTCGTTGCACCACAGGTAAGAACTGCTCATTTCTCCAGTCCGCTCCTGTGGCTTCACGCGAACGCTGCTGTAGCCGTAGGCCGTCAGCTCATGGGAACGTCTGTGGAAACACGGGCGCCGAGTTCCAGTGTGGACTTTTGTGGACTTTTGCTTTTTGCTGAACGAATCCGTTTGGATTCAATATAAAAAAACCGCTCAAGCTGTAAAATACTCCCTTAACTGACACATTAAACACAGGTTTGATACTTACTTGTCTGAGTGGGTGGAGCTTAAGGGTATCATTAAGGCTGGATGACAGCTGTGTGTTACCGTGTTGATGAAGTAGAGACAGCTGTGTGTTACAGTGCTGATGTAGAGACAGCTGTGTGTTACGGTGCTGATGTAGAGACAGCTGTGTGTTACGGTTGATGTACGATGTGTAGAGACAGCTGATGAAGTGACAGTTACAGTGTGATGAAGTGACAGCTGTGTGTTACGGTACTGATGTGCTGATGTAGAGACAGCTGTGTGTTACGGTGCTGATGTAGACAGCTGTGTGTTATAGTGCTGATGTGCTGATGTAGAGACAGCTGTGTGTTACGGTACTGATGTAGAGACAGCTGTGTGTTACAGTGCTGATGTAGAGACAGCTGTGTGTTACGGTGCTGATGTAGAGACAGCTGTGTGTTACGGTGCTGATGTAGAGACAGCTGTGTGTTACAGTGCTGATGTAGACAGCTGTGTGTTATAGTGCTGATGTAGAGACAGCTGTGTGTTACGGTGCTGATGTAGAGACAGCTGTGTGTTACGGTACTGATGGGAGACAGCTGTGTGTTACCATGTAGATAGAAAAAAACTGTCAATTTGACTTGCTTCAGATTTTTGTTCTGACCTCCTGTGACCCTGTAAGCACTTGCGTGTGTGTTTGGTATATATACCATTTTGCTGCTTTTTATAAAATAGGTTAGATTTTCCCTGGTTGTTCTACATTTTCAGGATGATTTTACATCTAGACTCATCATTTGAATCATCATTTACAAGATCTATGATACTTCATTGATGCTTAATATAAAAATTGCATGCAGAAGTTACACAAAATCATAGTCTTGAGCGGGGCAGTCGTGGAGCCAAGATCATAACTACACGCACAAACTGATCTTTCTTTCCACAAGTCCACCATAAACAGAGCAAGGACTGTGGTCTCAGCAAAGGGTGTGGCAGTCCAAGAGAACATGTGCACATGCGTGTGTGTGTGTGTGTGTGTGTGTGGGTCCTGTGCCATGTCAGGGGTTATGTTAGGGTTAGTTATCCGTTACAGGAAAGCTGCTTTTACAGAATATAAGATTTGTTGCAATCTTTTTCAGAGCATGAGAACTGTTGGGATAATCGTTAATCCTGGCTGTTTTAGTAGTTACACTAAACTATATTGGGAATATCTGTTTACATGGCAGTGAAAAATATATTTACCTGTATGTTACATGAATGAGAGACTGTATACTGATGTACACAGCTATACTGTGAGACTTAAAAATCAAATAAACAAAAAGAAAAAGTAAACAAAAGATTTTTAAAATGCAATGTCAGAGTATCTTTCACAGAACGTTTCTCATTCAATATTGTAAAATGTGGTACTAATTATGGTAAATTCTTTGCCACGTCAATGAATGGAACCAACAGCAACCCAATCAGAACATTAGTTTTAAAACAATTTTTGCATATTCTGCATTGAAAAAATCTCCAATATAAAATACGAACACAAAAATGGCAAAAGCAATTCTTTCATTTTCTATTTATATTGTTTAATTGCAGGACTTGATACAGGAGTGATACACATTCCTTCTGTGTTGCCTGCTGGCACATGGACACAGCCATGTCTGCCCCCTACACCAGCTCTTTCCCCTAAGCCCCGCCCACAACCTGCCCCTGAATACTGACGCTAGTTCTTACTTTACGCTCACGTCTTTCCCTGGTAAAAGGCAAGCAGGTGAGCATCGCCATCTTTCTCCCGTGTCTGTGGGGCAGGTGTGTCCGGTGCAGGGAGGCAACGGTTTGGCGGCATCGCGAGGTGCAGCGCCCGGGCGCTGGGGCGGCAGTACTGCACCTGGCCGTGCAGGTGCGGCGCCAGGGCGCAGTGCGCGCCAGGCGTGAGCGCCGTGCTGGACGGCTGCGGATGCTGCAAGAGCTGCGCGCGGCAGATCGGAGAGGCCTGCAACGAGAGGGACCTGTGCGACCCCCACAAGGGCATGTACTGCGACTTCTCCAGGGACCGGCCGCGCTACGAGCTCGGCGTCTGCGCCTGTGAGTGGATCGGAGTGGAGGGGGAGGAGAGGGATGGTGTAAAGAGGGAGGGGCAAGGGGAGGGGCATGAGGCGGGAGGGGCAAGGGGAGGGACGGCCGCCTTAGTACGGATACGGCCGGTGCAGCAATAAGAAATGTGAATCTGTAACTGCCACTCTTGCTGCGAACGCAGGGGAATGATAAACTAGAAAACTCTCCACGCAGACATGATGGCAGTGGGCTGTGATCTGAACGGTGCTCACTATGACAACGGCCAGGCCTTCCAGCCCAACCCCCTGTACAAGTGCACGTGTATCGCGGGAGCCATCGGGTGCACACCTGTGTTCATCCAAAAACCAGCAGCCTTGTTGGGGCCAGCAGCACTGCAGAAAAACAGCCCTGCAGGCATGAAGGCCAAGAACCCACAGGACACCACCTACAGCTCCATGTCAGGTGAGGGGGGCACCACCTACAGCTCCATGTCAGGTGAGGGGTGGGGAACACCACCTACAGCTCCATGTCAGGTGAGGGGTGGGGAACACCACCTACAGCTCCATGTCAGGTGAGGGGGGCACCACCTACAGCTCCATGTCAGGTGAGGGGGGCACCACCTACAGCTCCATGTCAGGTGAGGGGGGCACCACCTACAGCTCCATGTCAGGTGAGGGGTGGGGGGCACCACCTACAGCTCCATGTCGCCAGGTGAGTGGGGGGCACCACCTACAGCTCCATGTCAGGTGAGGGTGGGGGGCACCATGTCAGGTGAGGGTGGGGGGCACCACCTACAGCTCCATGTCGGGGGGAGATGGCACGGCCATGTCAGGCGAAGGCATCTCATGAACTCCGTTAAGATAAGCACAACAGCAGAACTAGCACAGGTGTGATGGTGTTGTGTGATGTGGTATGTGATCGGGTCGGGTGTGGCGTGATGGTATGGTGAACGCTCAGGTGTGGCGTGATGGTGTGCACACTTGGGTGGGGTGTGATGGTGTTGCGTGATGGTATGGTGAACGCTCAGGTGTTGCGTGATGGTGTGCACACTTGGGTGGGGTGTGATGGTGTGGCGTGATGGTGTGACTTTGTGACTGTACGCTGGGAAGCTTACAGGGATCCTCCTTTAGTGTGGAGGAAGACGTGTGTGGTGCAGACCACCGCCTGGACGCCCTGCACACACACCTGCGGCTTGGGTCTCTCCACCCGCGTCTCCAACGACAACCGCCAGTGCGAGATGAGGAAGGAGCGGCGGCTCTGTCTGCTCAGGCCCTGCGACAAGAAAGTCCTGAAAAGCATCAAGGTATGGCGCGCTGTGATGACATCACCAAATGACGGGCAAATAAAAAAAAAAAAAAATCCACATTTCACTGGTGTAAAAGTGGTTTAGAGAGAGCAGTAAACACATCCAACCACCATCGGCTGTGTAGCACTGCAGGTTACAGTCTCTCATAGTCAAAGGTGCTGGTACAAATAACTTCCAGAGTAAAAAGACTTGGTTTGCTGGCACCAAATTCCAGACCGACTAACATGCCAGTGACACACCTGCGGGAACCTTGTGTGTTTCCAGGGAGACAGGAGTTCCAGAGTAGGTGAGCTATTTGATGGTGGAAAAACAATATGAACAGGGTCTCACTGCCACCAACCCCCATCCCCAGATCCCAGCAAGAAAGACCTGCAGGCCCACGTTCCAGGCAGGGAAGGCAGAGACCCTGAAGCTGTCGGGCTGCACAAGCACACAGAAGTACCGCCCCACCTACTGCGGCGTGTGCACAGACAAACGCTGCTGCGTCCCCAACAAGTCCAGAGTGGTGCGGGTGGAGTTCCGCTGCCCAGGGGGCGCTAGAGAGCTCTGGAAGATGCAGTGGGTCACGTCCTGCGTGTGCCAGAAGAAATGCAGCGACCCAGGGGACATGTTCTCACAGCTGCTTCTGCTGTGAACACCCCCCCACACACACACACCTCCCCCCACACACACCCACACCAAGATCAGGAGGAATGCTTTTCCACGCTCACACTCAGGGACACACACATGCCGAGTCTGGTGCACTACAGTTTAAAAACATTTTATGCTGTTTCATGTAACACTGTACAAACTACAAATACATTTTTCTATAGAACTGCAATAAATTTTTTGTCAGCACTAATCTTGACACGACTGCAAGTCTAGTAGCACTAAAGTAGCGCGCACACACACACACACACACACACACACACACACCCCTCTGGTCAGCTCTCAGCCGGTACAAACATTTATAATGAATTCCTTCTATTTCCAACTTTATGTAGTGTTAACTTTGTTCAGTCTAGTAGCTGACTGTACTGTTCAAACGTGAATAGTTTAAATATGGCTGTTGGTCTGTTCTTTTAATATTATTTTCTAATGGCAATGGTGCAGTAGAATATTAGCATGCTGCTTAGACAGGCTGGCTTCTCAGGCTTGAAACAATAAAAAGATCTATGGTTAAAATTTGAGTATTTGCATCATGTTTATTAAACAAAAATACAAACATTTACAAAATTTTCAGGATTAACCACAATTATTCCTGGTATACACATTATAACCAAGATTTTACAAGTTCTTTTTCTACATATTATGAATGTAGCATCACTGAAATCATGCTGGTTCATTTGGGGTCCATGTTCCCACAACAACGGAGCACTTACTTCCTCTTCCACTTCAGAAGCATGAATAAGCCCAGCAGAAGCTCTGATTGGTCAGTTCAGGCTGCCGCCAGATTCACCCGAAGAGGTACAACAGGTAAGAGCGCACCAGTGTCACTCCTGTGACGTCCTCGAACGTCAGTTGGTGGTCTCTCCTAGAGCACTGCTCCAGTGGAACACACACACACACACACACACACACACACACACACAGTCCCCCACTCACCTACCCACAGCTACACACGCATACATACCTACCCACATACCCATATCCACACACCTCAATACCCTAGCAGAAGGTAGCTCACAGCTGCTCACTGGACTTTACCACTAGATGGCGATGTGGAGTCTAGGCGCTTGGTGTGTAAGGGCTGATCTGGTGGAGTCGAGCTGGCTGTACTCATCTATGAGAGCAGAGAGAGAGTGTAGCGCCTCGCTGAACGCAGAAGTCTCCATCCCGTCCACAGACACGTAGTGGTGCAGATGAGCCTACACACACACACACACACACACACACAAACGGGGTTCACACACCTTTTCAAAGGTCAAATTCAAGCTGTAGCAAATTACACATTTACACATACACACCTACTCAAAACGATCAATTCACTTTTTAATCACATTGAGAGATGGTACCGTGTTTGGTAATAGCAGAAGAATAAGTTACGTTGGTCTGTAAGGCATAAGCATGCTTAAAATATATACTAGTTTGGCTAAGCTTTGCTGCGGTAGCTAGTTTAGCTACCAAGCTAGCATAGATTTTATTTAATGGTAGTTTATTTTCAAAATGCACAATCTTTACATTTACATATTCTCTCAAGTTTCACGCGGAACATTTTTATGCCTTTCATTTGTTGTGAAACAAAATATAGTTAGAATTTCAAGCACCTTCACTTTTCAAACCAGGGAAATGCAACATTAGTGCTCAAGCATTTTCATGGATTTCTAGCCCTAGTACGAACCCTGCACAAAGAAAGTATTTTGGGTTAAATAACAGGTCATTGTGCATATTTGAGAACTAAATAGTGAGCAGATACTGGAATGCGTGTTTGTGCAAGCGTGTGCGTGTGTAGATGGTGCTGTATCCTTTTGTGCTGTCTGGGGTGGGCGTGCGTACCTTTTTGCGGTACAGTTTGATGAAGCGATCTCTGAGCTGCATAAAGGACGGCTTCACACAGGTGTTGTTGGCCAGGGCCAGCAGAGAGTGCGTGTGTCCCACGGGAGGGACGGCACACAGAGAGGCTTTCCAGCCCTCCTCATTCCAGGGGACAAACGACAGCATGGGCCTCAGTCTGCGCCAGGTGGGGACGTGGGAGAGAACACGTTACTCGTTAAGAGGAGAGGAAGACTAACGGAGAGGAAGGGGATGGAAGCCCGAGGGTGGAGATGAAGAGGAGAGTAACCTCTCGATGTTCCGGCGCAGGTCAGACACCTGGACATCGCCGCGGAGCATGAGTGCGCATGCCAGGTACAGACTGCGTCTGGGGTCAGCCTTCATCAGCTGGTGCTCCTTACTGAACGCATCAGTAAACATCTGATCTAGTCTATACACACACACACACACACACACTTCAACATGCCCCTCAGAACAAGATAATGTCTGTTGACATTATAAAAAAAAAAAAAAAAAAAAAAAAAAAAAAAAAAAAAAAAAGGATTTATATGAATTAAATTGATGCTTAGGATGGGTGTGTGTGCGTTTACCTCCGGGTAGGAACACTAACATCTGCAAGTGTGTAGAGAGGTGTGAGGCTGGACACCAGGTAGTGCAGTCGCGGAAATGGGACCAGGTTCATTGCGATCTCATTCAGATCCATGTTGAGGGAACCCTCAAACCGTGCAGAGCTGTAGAGACACGTTTCCAACAACAATCACCACTGTCTTCTCATCTCTGTAACCCTCCCCAAACATCTAGAACACCATTACTCTTCCATTATACCTGTAACAGTACGCCACTGCCCTCATCATCAGCGGAACAACACTCCCCAACAATCTTCTCCAACAAGCAAAACCATTCCACACTCATGTCTCTGGAACAGTGCAACATCATTCCTCTTCCGTCAACACTGGAACACCACTCCCCTGTCCTAAACTACCTAGTACCTCTCACGCCTCTCTAACAAATTGCAACACCACTCTATTCCCCTCATCTCTGTAACGAGACCTTTCCACTACCTCATCCCTGTAACGTCCACTCCACACAGCTCTGAGTTATACTCTTCCGTTTGTCAACTAACCTGGTAATGTTCAACAGCAGGTTGGCCACAATGTTGTTCATGGCATCAAAAGGCTTCTCAGTCTTTGACACCCCCCCTTGCCCAGAGATGATGGTACAGTCCTTCTTGATTACGGCACTAGGTTTGCCAGTGTGGGCCATGTGCTGGATCTTACTGACAATGTCCACCAGGGACTGAAGACAGAAAGGAAACACAGCAGGAACATCAGACCTAAATAAAGAGAAAGAATTCATAGCTCACACACACACACACACGCGCACACACACACCTGGTTCTCAATAGGTAAAACACAGTTAGCATGCTCTGTAAGTTCCCTCATGGCCAGAACACTGTTGTAGGGAGAGGTGATGACATCATCTTCATCTGAGGGATACACAGCTGTCACCAGTCTGCACACCTCTGGGAACTCCTCCTCCAGGAGCTTCAACACACATGTCCCCAAACCAGACCCGGTCCCTACACACACACACACACACACACACACACACAGGCATGCATGCACACGTTCACCAAGAGACATTTCTCTTTCACCTAATTAAATAAAACAAAACAGAAAGGCATTTCCTCCCATACAAACACTAAGGAATGAGAAGTGCTTAGGGAGAGAGAGACTGAGGGGAAGGGACTTGAGGGAGGGGACGAACAGACTGAGGGGACTTGGGGGAGAGAACGAACAGTCTGAGGGGACTTGGGGGAGAGGACGAACAGTCTGAGGGGACGAGAGGTCTGGGGGGACTGAGGGGAGGGAACTGGGGACTGACAATGCTGACCTCCTCCCATAGAGTGGATGACAAAGAAGGTCTGTAGACAGTCACAGTGTTCTGCTGCCTTACGGATCTGCTCCACAATCTGCTCCCGATACGCGGAGCCATAGGTGTGGTGTCCCACCGCCCTGACAGACAAACAAACACACACACACACACCTGAGTAAACCCACAAAAAGCTCTTTGTAGTTCTTTAAGCAGTGCAACAGGCTGCCCTGCAGGAGGTGCTGCTCACCAGTTGTTCCCTGACCCAGACACGTCACTGATGAGCTGTGTAGTGCTGAACAGCTGACGCAGAGGTCCCTGCAGAATCTCATTGAGGACGCCCTCTTCCATGTCCACCAATACCGCCTGCATGCATATGCACATGCACAAAGTTACAATGTCGATATATATTCTTGTATCTGCAACTGATATAATGAGTAAGAGTGAGACGTGCTCACCCGAGCCCTCAGCCCTGCGATCCTGCTCCTGGGCGCTCCACTCCCCTCCGCACTCCTACAAACTCAGACAGTCACCACTCAGTAGCTTACTCCAAAAACACGGAGATGAGATGGGAAATGAGGGGAGGCAGAGAGGAGGCGGTGGGCAGGGAGGATGGAGAGAGATAAAGGAAGCTTGTGGACAGAGAGAGGTGAGGGAAGGGCGAGAGAAAGAGGCAGGAGAACTTAGTCGGAGTACCTTGGATCGACGTTCCGAAAGAAGCTGCCCAATGCTTCATCGTAAATTCCTTTCTGCGAAACATAAACAGTAGCTAGCTTACTACATAAATAACTGAGAGGTTTATGTAGCATTCGTGCTAACCAAAGTTGATGACGCTAGCCAGCTCGCCTCAGGGGAGGCTATATTCGTGCTGTCGATCTTACAGGTCCTTCTCCAGACATGTTACGATATATTATAAACAGTACAAAATGAGACTTACTGACCGCGATTAATATTTGTTTAACTTTATTTGTTTATGTGACTTACTTTGTTTACATGTGCGTGCTCTCTCAGCGCGAGGTCCCAGAACCTACAGCCCACTTGGTTACCACACTGACCAACTGCCAGCGACACAAACGGCCGTTGTTATGGTGACCAACAAAACTTCAATCTCTAAAAGACGTTTAACAATCTAAACGCAAAGGTTACTTGGAGCTAGTTAGCCAGCTAGGTCACTTAACATTCCCGTAACACAACTTTAGTGACAAGGTGTTAACCAACAATGACTTTAAAAACGTAACTAGTTAGCAACACTTACTACGACGTTTTAAAGATAGCTTTGCTAGCAACAGACAGCTACCGTTACCTTGAATTACGACTGACTGTGTCATTCTTCGAGTTCGGGAAATTTCCACACCATTGTAGTGTTTAACTCAATCTTCTGTTCATTCAAGTCATTTCCCCCACTCACGCAATACTGATGCCTGTCGCTCATTGATGACGTTTTTACGCGCGCTGTAGCTGGTGCGCACTTTCCAACGGCGGCACAGACACAGAGGCTCTGTTCGAAATAGCCTACTGCATACGGCATACTGCATACGGCACTCAGTATATACTGGATACTGCATACTGGTCCTCGTAGTAGTATCCAGTACAGTTTCCAGTATGCGACAAAAGTAAAGCATACTACGGGGGTACGTGAACGTATGGCCACCAGAGATTAGCGCTGTCTAAAAATGTCGGACCGTATTGTAAAATAAAATGTAAAATAAAATGTAAAATTATTACAGATATGAATACAGATTATTAATTTTACAATAGCGTCTGGTAGGGAATTTAGCTAACAGGTTTCAAAGCTTTATTTAGAGGGTGCTAAGATAACATTAACTAACTAGATAAATAAAGATTGATTATTACCTTCCTGTTGTTTAGTGCATTTTCTCATTTTAAAACAGTGAGCAGTAGAAAATTTATTCTCTAACAGATATTTATGAAAAATATACTTACATTTATGCTCGCACTCTCGCTCCGCATTGTCCTCCATGTTTTTTTTTTTTTTTAGGGGGGGGGGGGTATGAAAGTGGCCGCGTTGCATGATGGGATGCAGTACACCACGAAGATAGCTCTGTTCGCGTACTGGAATATTTCGCGGAAGTAGTATGTCATCCGGGGATGTTTCGCGTACTGGAAAAAATCTTTTTACTCGCATACTGCATACTGCATACTGCATACTGATTTGGGGCCCAAGCAGTATGCCAGTAGTATGTAGTAGGCTATTTCGAACAGAGCCAGAAAGGTGAATCCGAAACGCCATACTTCCCTCCTATTAAGTACGCCAGCGCAGTACGAGATAACAGGTAGTGTGTCCGAGGTTATGAAAACTGCCCAGTCGCCTACTGAAAGTTCGCGCTGCTTTAGCGGTTGAGCAGAACGTACTGCATTGAACTCTAGTGCCTACTGCTTAAGTGCGGCATCTCGTACTTAAGCCAAAGACTTAATCTCCGTAACATTGCCAAGTTAAGAAATGCATTATCCCAGCATGATGCAGAAAAACTAGTACACGCCTTTGTTAGCTCCAGATTAGATTATTGTAACTCGTTACTGTCAGGATGTTCAAATAGGAATATAAATAAACTTCAAGTAGTTCAAAATGCCGCAGCCAGAGTTCTAACTAGAACTAGGAAATTTGAACATATCAGCCCAGTCTTATCGGCCCTGCACTGGCTCCCAGTAAAATTCCGTATTGATTTTAAAATTATTCTATTGACTTATAAAGCACTGCATGGACTTGCTCCTGACTACCTCCAAGAGCTTATCTCTTATTATGAACCCCCGCGACCACTACGATCCCAAGGTGCTGGCCTCTTATTAGTTCCATCAATTAATAAGGTAACAGCAGGGGAAGAGCCTTTTCTTATAAGGCCCCCCAACTATGGAATAGTCTTCCAGAATGTGTCCGGGACTCTGGCACAGTCTCAATCTTTAAGTCTAGGTTGAAAACTTACTTGTTTGATCTAGCATTTGGTAATTAATGTGCCCCTTTAGATAAGGTAACAGATCCAGGGGTTCATGGGTAAAGGGTTTTTATGGCAAACTGGGGCGCTGGTGCTGTCATCCTATCACTGCACGCGGTCACTCAAGTTTGTCGACGGTGTAGTGGATGGATGCCAGTGTCTCAGGATGCTCCCAAGTCTGTGTTACCTTCTGGTTCTGCCCTTTAGCTAGGCTGTAATAATTTAATTGCTGGAGTCGCTGCCACACTCCAGAAATGCTTACATTTACTTTGTCTAACATATTCCATATAGAACTAATTGTCCCTCTTCTTCCCAATGGCTGCCCGAGAAATACCGGGACAAGGAGAGACGAGCCTTTCCCGTTACCCACCCCATACAAGCATCTAGGAGATGGTCTGGCTTGCCAGTGGATGTGCCAATGCCGTGGTTGGATGTGCCATTATCGCAAGAGGACGTGCTGATGCCAACTCCCACCTGAGGCTCATCTACTCTGAAGGGACTGTGACTACTCGGCCTGGAATTAGAATCATAACTACAGGACTATATCTGGACTATACCTGAACTGTGAATGTGGACATTGCTAGCGGGCCGCCCAATGGAGGATGGGTTCCCTTTTGAGTCTTGGTCCTCCCAAGGTTTCTTCCTAAATTCCTGCCATCTTAGGGAGTTTTTCCTTGCCACTGTCGCCTTTGGCTTGCTCATTAGGGATCTGGACCCACGCAATTTGTAAAGCTGCTTTGTGACAACATGTGTTGTAAAAAGCGCTATATAAATAAAATTGAATTGAATTGAATTGAATCTGGTAACATTTTATTCTACACTCACCGGCCACTTTATTAGGTACACCTTGCTAGAACCGGGTTGGACCCCCTTTTTCCTTCAGATCTGCCTTAATCCTTCGTGGTACAGATTCAACAAGGTACTGGAAACATTCCTCAGAGAGTCTGGTCCATATTGACATGATAGCATCATGCAGTTGCTGCAGATTTGTCGGCTGCACATCCATGATGTGAATCTCCCGTTCCACCACATCCCAAAGGTGCTCTGTTGGATTGAGATCTGGTGACTGTGGAGGCCATTCGAGTACAGTGAACTCATTGACGTGTTCAAGAAACCAGTCGGAGATGATTTGTGCTTTATGACATGGTGCATTATCCTACTGGAAGTAGCCATCAGAAGATGGTACACTGTGGTCATAAAGGGATGGACATGGTCAGCAACAATACTCAGGTAGGCTGTGGCGTTGACACAATGCTCAATTGGTACTTATGGGCCCAAAGTGTGCCAGGAAAATATCTCCCACACCATTGCACCACCACCACCAGCCTGACACAGGGCAGGATGGATCCATGCTTTCATGTTGTTGACATTAAATTCTGACCCTACCATCCGAATGTCGCAGCAGAAATCGAGACTCATCAGACCAGGCAATGTTTTTCCAATCTTCTACTGCATTGTCCAAGGCATTTGTGCCCACAGAACTGCCGCTCATTGGAGATTTTTTCTTTTTTTCGGACCATTCTCTGTAAACCCTAGAGATGGTTGTGCGTGAAAACCCCAGTAGATCAGCAGTTTCTGAAATACTCAGACCAGCCCGTCTGGCACCAACAACCTGCCACGTTCAAAGTCACTTAAATCACCGTTCTCCCCCATTCTGATGCTCGGTTTGAACTGCAGCAGGTCGTCTTGGCCATGTCTACATGACTAAATGCATTGAGTTGCTGTCATGTGTTTGGCTGATTTGACATTTGCGTTAATGAGAAGTTGGACAGATGTACCCAATAAAGTGAGTGTATACAGATATTTAAAACACCAACTGGTGGAAAACTGGTGAACATAACATCTATGCATAATATCGATCCTCAGTTCATAATTATAAATTTACGGACATTTTATCTGCACCAAATGCAACACTTTTGCAGTGTGGAATGGATATTCAGATGTTTTAGTGAGAAACACTTATTTATAGTGGACGTATTTAGCAAGGTATCATGTATGTTGAACAAATGCTTCCACATGCCAATTACAGACTCTAAGCAGTAGTTTAAAAAAGTACATTTATTGGGAAGATATATATTTCATAATATGTGTAAAATGAAATCATGAGACTCCTGATCCAGGCAAATATGATGTCTGAGTGATGGTCTGTATATCCTTTGGCTCTCTGCAGGAACCTTGCTTGAGGTGAATTTTCTACTTTTCAGGACTTGTGGTGTCAATTCAAATGTCCTCAAATTAGTATACAAATGAGTATACTCTACTCTTTTGTCATTAGGCCAAAGTTGAACACTTAACACAAACTTGTAGGGTTATAAAGAATATGGTATTAGTAATTGAAGGTATAGAGACATTCATTTTGGTGTTCAAATTAAAACTAAATGTCTTTATTGAAGGAAAGGTTATAGAGAAGAGGGAGAAACATTAAAGATGGTTATGTGATTTCCTGCATGTTGTGGAATGGAGCAGAGATGTCCTGTAGATGTCCTGTCCTGTTCCATCAGGCCACAGGGCAGGTGCCAATGCTAACAGCTCCACTAACAAGAGCTGCCCTGCTAAAGCTCACAGGAGATGTGTTAACCGACAGTTTCCGCATACAGCCTGTGTAGCCCCTCATGCTCCTCACACTCGCAGGAAGCAGAGAATCTACAAACGGAAGTAAACATACGGCTGAGAAAAATGCATTAACAGGGTGCTGGAGTGTCTGAATGTTGTAGTGACAGTGTTAGGTTGCGTGAGTGTTGAAGTGACAGTGTTTTCTAAGTGCTGGGGTGTCTTATTACTGGAGTGTTTTGAGTGTTCGATTTTTCTAGAGAAGTCTAGTGTTTTGAGGGTTATGTGTTTCTGACTGACCTGGAGCTCCTCCAATGAACATGGGTGCTGGGGAGCTCTCTGTGTGTAGTGGTGCTGCCGATACTGCATGGGTCCCCTCTGAATCCACGTCCAGGTGGACTGTGTTCAGGTCTCTGATCACTGCTCAAATCACAGAGATACATCACAAAGGTGACCAGTCATAGCAGTGAGAATCAGTCAGCCACAATACAGAGAAACCACCCCGGTGGGATCAATCATGACCTCTGACCTCTGATCTTGTGCCAGCTGCCATCACAGATATTGCCCCCCTTGGGTGAGACTTCTGTAGAGAAAACCCCTTCAGTACTGTTCACCTGCACGGTCACCTGAGGACATGAAAAACAGCCCTGAGTTTGTTAACGTTCTTGGTAAGACAAGTCTTTGAAACATCCACACATACGCTTCCTTTATCTTTCCTGTTGGGCTACTTACCAATCTGTGAACTTTATTTACATTCATACATTCCCTCTGTTCTTACCATTGTGCTTTGGACAGGCTACATATTCTATTTGCAGCTTTTGTGCGTTTGAAAGCTGTGTAACTCTGACCTGGCCGTGGTGGAGGTGCATGGTCAGATACTCCTGTGGTGCAGTGAAGATATGCAGTAGCACTGCTGAGGCCACACGGGGGCGCACTTCCATCTCCAGTTCAAACTTTAGGCCCAAGTTGAAGAAATCATCTGCAGAAAGGGAGAAAGTGGGAGACCTTCATTTCACTCCTTTTCCGACTCCTCACACACTAAGCTCACACAACCAGACACTCTGCACCTCTTCCAGAACATTCCAGTGTTGACACATAGGACCCTTCATAGTGTAAACACACGCCCCATCAGTTCTCAGATCAGCTCCTTTGCTGTTAGTGAGCTGCAAGGATTCACAAGTTAATGTGTGACTCCCCAGCAGAATAGTGGCTCAGGGTTATGTGCACACATCTGACCATGTGCAGTGAACACTCACTCACAGTTGGTAAGGGTGTCTAGGTCTACCCTGAAAAAACAGTTTAGGAAACCAATGATCTGTGTGTGTGTGTGTGTGTGTGTGTGTGTATGCTTTAGACAGCTGGCCTGGGTGTGAAATTTCTGTGGGTTTATCAACAGCTGCTGTTCTCCTTCCCTGATTTCTCCCCAGCGTGTTCCCCTAGCCAATCAGCTCTCTCCAGCCTGTTCTCTCAGCCAATCACCTATATCCAGTCTGCTCTCTCAGTCACATTAATTGTGGAATATCATGTGCTAGGACTTTATCCCTGTCTCTCCATTCCTAACTCTCTTTGGGCACCCTCCATCCCCCTGTGCACCACCCCCATATGCCCTGCACCACCCTCATCCATCAGGAAAACAGATCACAGCAGGTTTGGTTTTCAGAGGTAGCCACATATGAGTGTGAGACGATGGAGGCATCGACTAAGTTGACTAACTACAAAAGAAGGAGGGGCTAATGTTGCTATAGCAGGAGGAGGGGCTCATGGTACTACAGCAGGAGGAGGGGCTCATGGTACTACAGCAGGAGGAGGGGCTCATGGTACTACAGCAGGAGGAGGGGCTCATGGTACTACAGCAGGAGGAGGGGCTCATGGTACTACAGCAGGAGGAGGGGCTCATGCTTCTACTGCAGGAGGAGGGGCTCATGGTACTACAGCAGGAGGAGGGGCTCATGGTACTACAGCAGGAGGAGGGGCTCATGGTACTACAGCAGGAGGAGGGGCTCATGGTACTACAGCAGGAGGAGGGGCTCATGAGACTATAGCAGGAGGAGGGGCTCATAGACTATACCAGGAGGAGGGGCTCATGGTACTATAGCAGGAGGAGGGGCTCATGGTACTATAGCAGGAGGAGGGGCTCATGGTACTACAGCAGGAGGAGGGGCTCATAGACTATAGCAGGAGGGGCCTCTGACAGAATCTCTACTCTCCCAAGCAAAACATGCAAGACCGGCATGCTAGAGAACCCTGAGCTAGATAACATGAGGAAAAGTGACAGAGGTTCACAGTTTTGCTTTGGTGATTTTTCTTGGCTATTTGTTTTGCATGTTTAAGCAAAACTACCTGATACAGTCATGCCAGTAAAGCTACCTTGAACTGAGTTGAGAGAGAGAGAGAGAGAGAATGAGAGAGTTTTCTACCCAGCACCACGTAGCCCCCCTCCTCAGAGAAGTAGGTCCCAGGCTCCGTTGAGCCCTCGTAGCAGGGCGTGACCCCGAAACTGCGGGAAGCAGATGACATCCAGCGCCCGTTCAGCTGGAAGTTGCGTAAACATCCCGAGAAATCTGAGCTCCACTGTTAGAGACAGACAGAAGGAGAGAGAGAAAGACAGAGAGGGGTTAAGGACAGAGATAGAGAGAGGGAGACAATGAGAAGGGGAGTCCTATTAATCTGACATAATTTCTCTACATTTAAAACTGAACCAGTATTAACCATGAAATGACATGAACTGCCACTGTTCCATGTGATTATGTTTATTGATCAGGAAGAAGTGCTCCAAAGCCAGCCAAATGAGCAAACCACAATAAATGTCAGCCACATATTTAACCCAAGGCTCAAACTGGTTTAAATATGGTTAAACTACAGCAACTAATATGTGTGTGTGTGTGTGTTTGTCTGTGTGCGCATATGTATACCTGTATGTTTTTCTGAGCATGCCCAGTTGGGACACCGCCTACATAGAGTGGATCCTGCAGGTGTAGAAAGGTGGTGATGTTGGGAAGCCTCTGCTCCACCACAGCTACACCGTCCACTATCAACCTGCCCAGAGTCCCGTGCCTGCTAAAGATCACCTGGGGTGGGAGGGGGTGGGTAGGTGGGGGGTGGGGGAGAGTAAAATAAGCTTCCCGACAGAAGTTTGACCAACAGTAAAGCTGACAGACTGCCGTGTGAGTCCTCAGCTCCCTGGAGAGCCGTCAAGAGGAGTTTGATTTCGTACGTTGTGCCAGCGGCCGTCGTTGTGTTGTTCTCGGCTAGAGAGCAATACGCGCTGCTGGCCAGACCCAAAGCTGAAGATCAGTTTGCCATGGGAGAGGAAGAGGCCCATGAAGTCTTCTTCACTGCCATCAGACACGTAGAGCAGCAGACCAGACGCTGAACGTGTCCTCAGCGACAGAGAGAAGTGAGACCTAGAACACACACACATACACATGTTCCAATGTGCACTGTGAGGTCTGTTCCAGTGTGCACTGTGAGGTCTGTTCCAGTGTGCATTGTGAGGTCTGTTCCAGTGTGCATTGTGAGGTCTGTTCCAGTGTGTATTGTGAGGTCTGTTCCAGTGTGCACTGTGAGGTCTGTTCCAGTGTGTATTGTGAGGTCTGTTCCAGTGTGTATTGTGAGGACTGTTCCAGTGTGTATTGTGAGGTCTTTTCCAGTGTGCACTGTGAGGTCTGTTCCAGTGTGCACTGTGAGGTCTGTTCCAGTGTGTATTGTGAGGTCTGTTCCAGTGTGCACTGTGAGGTCTGTTCCAGTGTGTATTGTGAGGTCTGTTCCAGTGTGCACTGTGAGGTCTGTTCCAGTGTGTATTGTGAGGTCTGTTCCAGTGTGCACTGTGAGGTCTGTTCCAGTGTGTATTGTGAGGTCTGTTCCAGTGTGTATTGTGAGGTCTGTTCCAGTGTGCACTGTGAGGTCTGTTCCAGTGTGCACTGTGAGGTTTGTTCCAGTGTGTATTGTGAGGTTTGTTCCAGTGTGTATTGTGAGGACTTTTCCAGTATGCACTATAAGGTCTGTTACATGTGTATTGTGAGGTCTGTTCCAGTGTGCATTGTGAGGTCTGTGCGCCTGAGGGTGATCTGGGTGGGTGGACTCTGACGAGGTTGCTTTGGCTGTCACTTACCTTTCTCGGATGACCTCAGCAATGCCGTCATGTTCACTCCGGCTGTGGACAGTGCCCCCGTAATGATGAGCGTGTCTGATGGCTCGTGGGTGTGGTGACAGGTAGCAAGGCTTGGTCTCTGTCTCTGGAGCTCCCAGAGGATATCCCATAATGCTTTGTGGCATGCTAGGCTTATCTCTGCTCACCTAATAAAGGAGTTAGAGGAGAGAGGTGAGGAAGAGGAAAACAGGCTTAAACATTTCCTGCACATGAGTATAAATTCAGTTTATACAGGCAGTTCAGATATAAAAGTTGTGTCACCAATCGTGTAATTAGAACTAGGTTTGCATGCATGTGTAGCAGAACAGATCCCTGTATTCCCTGAAATCTTTCAATTTATTTATTTTTGTTTCCTTTCAACATGTAAAATGAAAAAAAAAAAATATTGTAATGAATCATTGTAATTAAAGTAAACAAGAATGTCAGGCTGGCAGAATTACTGTGGCACTGAGTCTTTGTTCTTACCTTGCGGGAGGCTGGAGATGAGTAGTGGCCGCCTGTAGACAAGAGAGCTGCTGGAGGTCTCTCCACAGGACAGTCCTGCAGAGACACCTGCACGTGCTCAGTGTAACGCTGGAAATCCTCCGCCTCTATATCCTGGTCCTGCCTGGAGGGGCAGGAAGAAATGACATTTCTTGAACTAATAATTCAGAATTACAGAATAAACAGAATACAGTTTGCAGATTATCTGATAAAATTTGAAAACCTGGAGATAGAACGACAGCACCATCAGAAGCTCTGGAAGTCCAGAGAAGAACAGATCTGCCCTCCCCTGTTTCATGGTTGGCCTTTCCCCCACCTGTCACTCATGTCTTTGTTATGTTCATGTAGCCATGTGGTTCTGTCTGTCAGTTGTAGTCCCGCCCTCGTGCTCTGTAACCCCGGCCCTCATGATTGTGTTCAAGTGTTCCTTGTTTAGTCTTGTGTATATAAGCCCTGTGTTTTGTCACGTCTGTGCTGGTCTTTGTTGAATGTACAGCTGAGTTTGGTAATGTGTGAGGTTTTGTTCTAAGTACAGTTTCTAGTGTTCATTATCTTTACGTTTAGGTTATGTTTCTTGTTCGGACTCCCTTACGGATTTGACTGCATGTTTGTATGACCCTGATAATGTAATTCCCCTTATTAAAGCTCTTCTCAGCGTTTGTGTCCGCCTTATCGCTCCCTGATGCCTGCTGCGTTACACCATGTCAATCATTTCTTTGCTTTCTTGTTCCATGTGTTCTTGTTTTGGTTTCCCATGCGATTTCAGTTTCCACGCCTGCTCATTTCTAACCCCGCCCCTCGTTAATATTGACACCTGTGCACAGTTAGCTCCCTCATTATCTTGTGTATATATATACCCTGTGTTTTCATTTCATCTTTGCTGGTCATTGCATGTAGCCCCATGTCTCTCAGTTTCGGTGTTATAAGTGTAAGGGAATTTGTGATTTACTGTCTCTGACCCTCAGTCAGAACACTATGACATTCTGTTCACTCCCTTATCTGTGTCTGCTCCCCTGATTCTCTCTCTCTCTCTCTCTCTCTCTCTCTCTCTCTCTCTCTCTCTCTCTCTCTCTCTCTCTCTCTCTGTACTTTTCCACTATCCCTAGACTCTGTGCCTCCTCTCCTGATAAGGAGAACACCAATCATACATATGTTTTATTATTCCTACCCAATTGTGTTATTCTTACCCAATTGTGTTAAGACACATCTTCTTTATTCTGTATTCAACTACATGTATTATCATTAAACTACAGAAATCTTTCCTGACACCCGTGTGTTGTGAATCTGTTCTCCTGGTACCAGCTACAGAACTCTGAGGGCTGTACAAACTTATTATCAGGGTATATGAACCCTGATGGTTTTGATCTACGTCTAGAGACGATTTAAGAAACCTTAACAATAAGTTCCTCTGCTCTTCCTGGTAAATATTAAGGTGATATTAAGAATTAAAATCAATTTGGCCAAGGTGGTCAATGAACTTGGGACAGAGACAGGAAAGGAGAATGAGAGAGAGGGACAGAGAGTGAGGATCAGAGAGAAAGAGAGAGGGACAGAGAGTGAGGATCAGAGAGAGAAAGAGAGAGGGACAGAGAGATCAAGAAAGAAATCAACATAAATTAATCAAAGCATCATTTCATTTTGCTGAAAGAGTAACAGAGTGTGTTTCTACAGAGGGTGCATTTGAGACTGTGTCTGGGAAAGTGTGTAAAATACTTGGGTGTGTGTGTGTTTAGTCATGAGTTTGTGTGTGTGTGTGTGAGTTTAGTCATGAGTGTGTGTTTGTGTGTGTGTATTTAGTCATGAGTTTGTGTGTGTGTGTGTGTGTGTTTAGTCATGAGTGTGTGTGTGTGTGTGTGTGTGTATTTAGTCATGAGTGGGTGTTTGCATGTTTTTGCTTTGTGTTGTTTGTGTGTGGGTGTGTGCTTTGCTGTGTCCATGTACTGTTTGTGTTCACATCCATGTGCATGTGTGTTAATGTGTGTGTGTGTGTGTGTGTGAGTGAAAGAGAGAGACAGTGTGAGAAAGTTGTACCTGCTGAGATAGGCGTAGCTGATGCAGCCAGTGAAGTTGCTGATTTTACTATGAGGAGAGCCTCCGTAGTAGAACATATTCAGAGGACTGTTAGATGGAGACACGGGGTCTGCGATCTTCTTTTCCTGCTTGTCTTTGTCATCAATGACCAGGTGGTACCTACACTCACACACAATAAAAGACGCCATCTAATCACAGACATGACCTGCGTTGCAGCAGGACATGAGCAGGTCACACCAGGATCTTCTGACACTGCTCTCCTCACTGGTCTGGTCTGCAACATTTGCCTGTTCCTGCTCCCTGCTGTGGAGAGTTCTTGGTCTCCCTTGGTTACCTCTCCACCTGTCTGGAAGACCCTCAGCAGTACTCGCCGACTGCACATGGCACGGCTACAACTTCTACCTGAATCTGAAACCCAGGGTTTATATTGTGCATGACGTCCTGCACAGAATCGTAATTAACAGACCTTTTCTTTAAGACGGTCTAGCACTCTGGTAAAGTGAATGGAATTTACAGTAGTTACGTAGATATTTGTATGTCCTGTGGTCCTGTGGTTTTGCACCGTCCTATGTCCTGTCCAATGTCGTCCAATATTGTGTCTTTGTGTGCTATGTGATTTAAAAAACTTTGGAGTTTTGGTTGATTTGCTATGTGATATGCTGACTGTAAATGTGGTTGTATGGCTGTATGGCTATGTGAAGTTGATATGCTGAGCGTAGTTGTGGTTGCAAGCCACAACTAGTTGTAGTTGATTTGCTGACTGTAGTTAAGGTTTATTGGATGTGGCCAGGTGTGATTGATTGTCTGTCAGAATCACTGGGAGTTTGAGGTCTTACTTCTGCTTGGTCACTGAGGCAAGCAGGAAATGAGATCGTCCATCATTGTAGGTCTTCTTGTGTGATCTGACTTTGGTTCCTCTGGAGTGGAGCACGACAGCACCGTTCTCCAGTGAGAGGGAGAACTCATCCGACTGAGACACAAACGTGCAGTCGTTAAACTCAGAATTACTCTTTAACCTGTAAACTGTAATTGATCAAAACAATACTTTTCTATCCATACTGTTCTCCTTCTTTACAGTATCATCTACTGTGAAGCATACTAACAGGTGTGTTGTGTTCAGAGTTTTTGGTGTTATGAGATGTTGCTATAACGAACCCCTTGGCGGTGGTAGTAGAGTAGGCCAGAGGGCTCCAGAGTGCGGAAGTTCAGCCCCCCCTCAAACGAGCTGAAGGGAGAAATCTTCCCTGAGGAGCCCAGATAACCCTGTCCTGTGAAGTATGCCTTACGAGACATCTGCACACACACACACACATGCACATGCACACATACACAGACAGCACACAAGCACGCAAGAGGACAGATTAAAGCAACTAACATCGCAACTTCTGTCGTCTTTGTATTTTCTTAAAAAATGATTCAAAATATTTTGAATCTGGGCTATTTAACAACTATTTAGAGGGGGTGCTACACACAAAAGACTCCTCCGGGCAGCCACTGCTAATGCCGATGGTTCCTGGTTCCTCTAGCAGGTTGAAGTATTTCTTCTGGAACTGGAAGCCCTTCACACAGCCTTTCAGTCCCACCAGAGAGGACAGCTCAGGCCTAGAGACAAATGCACATTAGTGTGTGTGTGTGTGTGTGTGTGTGTGCGTGTGTGTGTGTGTGTGTGTGTGTGTGTGTGTGTGTGTGTGTGTGTGGCAGTACCGGGACAGTAGGACACTGGAGGGTGCACCTCCAATGTATATATCAGAGAAGGGCAATGGCTTCTTTTCACTTTCCATTGCCGTCACATAGCTTCTGTCCACCAGTAAAATCACCTTCTTAGAGAAGTGGTAGATTACAGACACCTGGAGTAACACACATCATTGAGTTATTTCTCATGCCTAGTGGACTTGTGTTTCCACGTGCAGGTGAGGTGATTGCAGACTGACCTCATGGTATTTTGCATCATTTATCTGCAGTTTGGTCAGGTTGCTCTCCATAACAACTGGACCCTCAGTGTAGCCAAAGTCATAGATGAGACGCAGGAAGCCATTCTTTAGCTCCAGGACAAAGAAATTCGACTAAGGAGACAAAGGTCACACACCATTATACCGCAACACCCATGACACTACGTCTCAACTCACACCATTCGACCATCAACACCCACATCATTCCACCCCAACCCCCATACCTTTATACCCCAACCCCACACCACAACCCCCATACCTTTATACCCCAACCACACACCACAACCCCATACCTCTATACCCCAACCCCACACCACAACTCCCATACCTCTATACCCCAACCCCACACCACAACCCCCATACCTCTATACCCCAACCACACACCACAACCCCCATACCTCTATACCCCAACCCCACACCGCAACCCCCATACCTCTATACCCCAACCCCCACACCACAACACCCATACCTCTATACCCCAACCACACACCACAAACCCCATACCTCTATACCCCAACCCCACACCGCAACCCCCATACCTCTATACCCCAACCCCCACACCACAACAGCCCAACCCCCATACCACAACCCCCACACCTCTACAACCCAACGCCCATACCCCAACACCCCAACCCCCACACCCAACTCACAATTACAACCCAACACCTATACCAAACCCACACAATTATACTGCAGCTCCGACACCAGTACATCCTATTCCACTACCATGCTCACACCACAAAACGACACCATTATACTCCAACACCTACACCACTACGTTCCAAAACCACACCCTTACACCCCAACATCCACACCAGTACATCCCCTTCCACTCCTACACTGACTGGTATTCTTGTAATTGGCATGTAATTTGTGATAAGAACTGGAATTTACCTGATTGACCATGAGGAAGAGGATGCCATTGTTGGCAACTGTTCGTACTTCAATGTCGAACCTGGTGACGACACCAATTCTGCCTCTTCTTTCAATGTTGTTAACCAGAGCATAGCCCGTGCCATCAAACAGGTAGCTTGCCACACGGCCCTGAGAGAAAGCAAGCTTATACCTGCACAGAAAGAGAGAGAAAGAGAGACAGAGAGATACAAAGAGAAAGTGTTAGTGACAGACAGAAAGAGGGAACAGGAGAGGAAATCTATTTGTGTGTTTTTTTTTTTATAAAATGTGAAAAGCAATTCAATTGAATTTCTCTTCTAGCTGGAGACAAAGGATATATGTATAATATGCAAATGTATTGAAATGTATGATTTTTAGTCTAGACTCAAGAATAAAGAAACACAAGTCAACATTGTGACACAGGAATGTGATAATTCAGAGCAAGAATGTGGTGATTCGGTACCTTGGACAGGGCAAAGATGCAGCTACGTCCATCTTATACAGTTTCTTGAAGTTGTAAAGACTGATGACATCATTGTTGAGCGTAGCTAGTTCGATGCATCCGACGAACGGAGCAAGACTGAGAGCAGGGGGCAGCTGTGGAGAACACACGCCTCATCAGGACCATGTTTCCATAACAGCCACACTTTAAAAGTATCTGTCATGGGCATGGCCTTAGCAGTGTGCCATTACTGCTCCTCCTCCCCTGAGCTCCACCTCCCATGAACTCCACCTCCCATGAGCTCCACCTCCTCAAGCTCTGCCTTCCCAGCCCTTTGCCTTCTCTGAATACCCGTTCAACATCTGTTACTCCTATTAGCAAAGTGTTACTTTTATACCTTGACATCAGGTGGGACTCCTCCTATGATGAAGACAGTGTCTTTAGGATCAAGGTGGAACAGAGAATCAGTCCCTTCTGCCTCACCCTTCTGAATAAACTTCTGTTCTGCCACAGAGTCCTGACTTGGAACAGTCAGAAACACTTTACCATGGCGACCGAGCCTGCAAGGAGAGAAATGAAGAGAAGTGGATTAGAGTGGACAGGTCATTCCATTGCCATTGTGACATCAGAATGCGGAGCTGATGTCACTGAATGTGTTTGTGGTAAGGGCTGGGGTCTACCGCTCCACTCTGATGAGGTTGAACACTGGGGGCCAGGAGCTGACAGGCTTTGAGCTGAGAGAAATCTCCACATCCTCCCCTCCCAGATTATACACATACACCAGATTATCATTCTTTATAGCCAGACCCATGTAGTCCTTACGACCCTGGAAATACACACACACACATACACACACACAGTCCCAAGATCAAACCCATGCAGTGATTACAGCCTTATATCCATCCATCCATTTACATCTGCTTATCCAGGTCCGGGTCGCAGGGGCAGCAGGATAAGCAAAGAGGCCCAGGTTTCCCTCTCCCTAGCCACCTCTTCCAGCTCTTCTGGGGGGATACTGAGGCGTTCCCAGAACAGCCGAGAGGTATACAGTAATCTCTCCAGCGTGTCCTGGGTCTTCCCTGGGGTCTCCTCCCAGTTGGACATGCCTGGAACACCTCACTAGGGAGACGTCCCAGGGGGCATCCGGACCAGAAGCCCAAACCACCTCAACTGTCTCCTCTCTACATGGAGGAGCAGTGGCTCTACTCTAAGACTCTAGTCCGTACTCCTCACCTTATCTCTAAGGGAGAGCCTGAACACCATTCCGAGAAAACTCATTTCAGCTGCTTGTATTGGCTCATGACCATAGGTCACGGACACTTGTAAAGCTGCTTTGTGACAAGAGCTGTTGTAAAAAGCACTATATAAATAAACTTTGATTTGATTTGATTTGTGTAAGTGATGACGCAACGTCCGGCTAGTTAGAACTCTTACTCCCCTGTAGGGGCTTTTCTACACTTATACTCAGACATGTTTTACACACACACACAGTTTTGTTTGTGTGTGTGTTTGTATGTGTCTGTCTCTCTCTTTCTTCCTTTCTTGTACTGCCCTTCATTCCCATTCCTCACCCTCTGTGAACAGCAGACACTGGCCCCTAGGTGGCGCACTCACATTCTTGTCTCCGAGGTAGAGCAGGAAGCGATCCTCGATGGGGTCTTTGTCTGGATCCACACGCACATACAGGCTGATGGAGCTCACAGCCTTCAGCTCCTCCAGATTGGTGTGGGGATGAACCTCCACTGCAGACTGGCCGTTAAACTTCATAGACACCTGGACCTGCCCAGTCACAGAACACACGGCAACATCAGCATTAACAACAACGTATTGTTGCTGTGCAGCATGAATGCGAATTTTGATTGGCTGTGCAGTATGAAAGCCAGTTTCGATTGGCTGCACCGTACCTTCTTGGCGACACTGCGAGCCTGGGCAATGAGCTCTCTGACCCTCAGGATGTTGGTGGAGATGTTGCTCGCTGCCCTCTTCTCCTCCACGACACGCAACTTATCCAACAACTCGGGCACAATCTCAGACAGGTGGTTCACTGCCACACACACACCATCATCCAACTATGCAGTGGGCGTGGGCAATGTTTGTGTGTGTGTGTGTGTGTGTCTCATGCTCTATTCATAAGTGTGCTTGAGTGTGTCATTTTGCTGGAGTGTACCTGTGTTGTGGGCAGAGGTCACAGCCTGGTTATAAGCGGCGGTAGAGTACTGGTTGTTCCTCATGTTTCTGCTCCATTCCTCCACCTGCTCTCTGATGGGGTTCACAGCCCCCAGCAGCTCTGCAGAGCGGTTTAGAGTGCCCTCTACCACCTCCTGAGTGAACTGCAACCGAGCTGGCGTGCGGTCTGACCAACAAACCACACACACACGCACACACAAACATTGACACACACATGAATGCATAAATAAATAAAAATGCATGTGTAAACGCACGCTCACCATCATGCATGCACAAACAAACAAACAGACACAAACAAACAGATTTACATGGGTTTCCTGGTGTAAGAGTTCTTTCAGGAGTGAGAAAATCACGAAAAGGAGTACGACTGAGTTTCTCACCCTTCTGCATTGCGCGGATATCAGTAAGAATCTCTGCCAGTTTTTTCCGGGATGATTCCACCATTTCATCGGTCTCTTCTATGTACACTGTGGTGTCTGTGAGCGTGGATTCCACATCTGCAGTGCAGAGAATTATCTCCAAAAGTCACACACGCATTGATGATAGAACGGTTACCCAGAATGCTGCTGCTACACCAAGAACTGACATAAAGCTATTTAATGTATTCACTTTTATTTAATTGCATAATAATTAGCAGTCTGCACAAACATACCATAATAGTGTATGCTGTGACAGTAAAATTGTTTGTGACTTATTGTCCGTGTATGTGACTAATGGTCTGTGTTAGTGGCTAATGGTCCATGCTTGTGATTAACTGTCCATGTTGTGGCTAATGGTCCGTGTCTGTGACTAACTGTCCATGTTGTGGCTTATTGTCCTTGTTTGTGGCTAATGGCCCGTGTCTGTGACTAACTGTCCATGTTGTGGCTTATTGTCCTTGTTTGTGGCTAATGGCCCGTGTCTGTGACTAACTGTCCATGTTGTGGCTTATTGTCCTTGTTTGTGGCTAATGGCCCGTCTCTGTGACTAACTGTCCATGTTGTGGCTAATGGTCCATGTCTGTGACTAACTGTTCATGTTGTGGCTTATTGTCCTTGTTTGTGGCTAATTAACCGTGTTTGTGGCTGCATCTTACCCTGGTACTGAGAGTGGAGGGAAACGGCTTCCTTGAACATGTGGTGACTCTGGGTCTTTAGGAAATTCAGCTGAGATTTTAAGCCATCAATGGCCTGCAGATTCAAAATCAGATTAGATCACATCTCTGTATATGTGTGTGTGTGTGTGTGTGTGTGTGTCTGAGCACTTGAATAACACTTACATCATCAGCCCTGGCAGACAGATCGAGTGTGGTCAGGCTGGTGATGTTGGCATCATCGATGTATTTTACAATATTGTCATACACACTGGATGCCTGCAGTGCTTTCTGCACAAATCCATTTGCATCACTACCCTTCAGATTACTGTGTGGAGACAGACAGGGCAATGGTGAGCATTTACCAACAGATTACACAAAGCAATTAAACACATCAAGGGAGTCTGCTGGTGTGGCGGACGGCTCGCTGCTCATGTTCAGGGTTTAGGTGTTGCGGGTTTGAAATTTGTAGTAGAGCTGTTTTTGACTTGTGGTGTTTGTAGTAGAGTTGTTTTTGGCTCGTGTTGTTTGTAGTAGAGCTGTTTTTGACTCGTGGTGTTTGTAGTAGAGCTGTTTTTGACTCGTGGTGTTTGTAGTAGAGCTGTTTTTGACTCGTGGTGTTTGTAGTAGAGCTGTTTTTGGCTCGTGGTGTTTGTAGTAGAGCTGTTTTTGACTCGTGGTGTTTGTTTTTGGCTAGTGTTGTTTGTAGTGTTGCTGTTTTTGACTCGTGTTGTTTGTAGTAGAGCTGTTTTTGGCTCGTGTTGTTTGTAGTAGAGCTGTTTTTGGCTCGTGTTGTTTGTAGTAGAGCTGTTTTTGACTCGTGGTCTTTGTAGTAGAGCTGTTTTTGGCTCGTGTTGTTTGTAGTAGAGCTGTTTTTGGCTTGTGGTGTTTGTAGTAGAGCTGTTTTTGGCTCGTGTTGTTTGAAGTAGAGCTGTTTTTGACTCGTGGTCTTTGTAGTAGAGCTGTTTTTGGCTTGTGGTCTTTGTAGTAGAGCTGTTTTTGGCTCGTGTTGTTTGAAGTAGAGCTGTTTTTGGCTCGTGTTGTTTGTAGTAGAGCTGTTTTTGACTCGTGGTCTTTGTAGTAGAGCTGTTTTTGGCTCGTGTTGTTTGTAGTAGAGCTGTTTTTGACTCGTGGTCTTTGTAGTAGAGCTGTTTTTGGCTCGTGTTGTTTGTAGTAGAGCTGTTTTTGACTCGTGGTCTTTGTAGTAGAGCTGTTTTTGGCTCGTGTTGTTTTTGTAGTAGAGCTGTTTTTGACTCGTGGTCTTTGTAGTAGAGCTGTTTTTGGCTCGTGTTGTTTGTAGTAGAGCTGTTTTTGACTCGTGGTCTTTGTAGTAGAGCTGTTTTTGGCTCGTGTTGTTTGTAGTAGAGCTGTTTTTGACTCGTGGTCTTTGTAGTAGAGCTGTTTTTGGCTTGTGGTGTTTGTAGTAGAGCTGTTTTTTGGCTCGTGTTGTTTGAAGTAGAGCTGTTTTTGACTCGTGGTCTTTGTAGTAGAGCTGTTTTTGGCTTGTGGTGTTTGTAGTAGAGCTGTTTTTGGCTCGTGTTGTTTGAAGTAGAGCTGTTTTTGACTTGTGGTCTTTGTAGTAGAGCTGTTTTTGACTTGTGGTGTTTGTAGTAGAGCTGTTTTTGGCTTGTGGTGTTTGTAGTAGAGTTGTTTTTGGCTTGTGGTGTTTGTAGTAGAGCTGTTTTTGACTCGTCGTGTTTGTAGTAGAGCTGTTTTTGGCTCGTGGTGTTTGTAGTAGAGCTGTTTTTGGCTCGTGGTGTTTGTAGTAGAGGTGTTTTGGAGTTGTGGTCTTTCTGAGTTGAGTTGCTTTTGAGTTGATTTTGAGATGAGGTGTTTGACGGGAAAGTGCTGGGGCTCACTGCTCTAGCTCGTCTGCATGTCTTTCTAGCTCGTCTGCGTGCTCAGAAACTCTCTCCACCAGGTCGTGGTCGACCTGAGACAGCTGCTCGGTCTTCTCCTCTAATGAAGCCCTTGCACCATCCACCTCTGCATGGTACTCAGATAGATTCTACACACCCACCCACACACACACACACACACACAGACACACACACCATCTAAAGTTATGAGAGTGCACTGTGATGTCAAGGAAGTTTTCTGATTCTGATCCTCTATACACAGGGTGATGCTGAAAGTTGAAGTTAGGGTTAAGGCATCATATAAGTCATCATATAAGTCATGAATGTTTGCAGAAAGTGAACAAAGCTACTGATAAGTGGATTAAGTCACAGAAGAAAAGACGTCTCACTTTAATCATTACGCCCAGGTTTACCACGCCCACGTCAGCCTCAGAAATGATGTCATTGGCTCCCTGGATAGTTTCACTGGCAGCTTCATAATTCTCCATGAGACGCCTCTGCTGATCCTGATACACATGCGTGCGCATATAAACACAGACACACACATGCACGCATGCAGACACGCACCACACACACACACATACACACACACACCCACAGCCATATTTTATTTCTGAGTATGACTCAGAAGGACGATTCAGAAATGTTTAAGTTGCTTGTACATGC
>JAGXOD010000060.1:337500-365000 GCA_020368025.1 Brachyhypopomus occidentalis
ATCATACAGCAAAGTACTGAGAATTTCGGAATCGGAATTCAGATCAATGCACTATTGATTTTAGTGCATATCTACAAGGAAGGTGCTTCTTCAAATTCACACACTGCTCAAAATTCACACACAAAACTCAGAATTCTCACAAATGCAGCAAACAAAATACAAATAGATCGATCATAGATCAGTATCCTTGGAAACCAGACAGACTTTGAAATGTGTAAAACAAATCCTACTATACAGCTCAAAGTGAGACAGGCACCCTATACAGCTCAAAGTGAGACAGGCACCCTATACAGCTCAGAGTGAGACAGAACCTTCTTGTTCAACTCGAATGAGACAGACTCTTTCTTTTATGGCTCATAGTGAGACAGTAGTCTAACATAATCATTAAGAATATTCATTTTTAAAACGATGTGTGTGAATGTGTGTGTGTGTGTGTGTGCATTTATCCCTGTGTTGTACAGTTGTGGCTAGTGTGTGTCTAGCTTCCCACCTGCAGTTGCAGGGCAGTGTAGTTGTAGAATTTGAGGCGGTCATTTGCTGCAGCTCCTGTGGAGATGTTGAGAACGCTGTTTCTCAGCTGGACCAGAGTTTGATTGGACTTCTGAATGTCACCAATCAGGTGCCAGGTACACTCATCGCAGTCTGAAAGAGGGATCACCAGAAGCGACCAATCGTGGAACATTACAAAGAAATAAACAGAACACAGTAAACAATGTAAACATGTAAATAGTAAACAATGTAAACTGCTCCTTTTCCATCTGTAATGTCAGATGCAGTGTGTGTATTAGCTGAACATCAGCTACACAAGCATGTAAATGTGCATATAGTGTATGTGAAGGTGTACATGTGTGTGCATGTGCGCATGTGTGTAGGTGAGTATGTGTGTGTGTCCATGAGTGAGTCTGTGTTGTTTTGTGACTCACCGATTTTGCATTGGCTGACCTGGGAGGTTTTAGGCAGACACTCTCCAGTGTGCATGTCACAGCTTTCCTCAGGACAGTCACACTCTAACACACACACACACACACACACATATATATATAATGCTTTTTTCAGTCCTGAATGGCTTGTCTCCTCTTCCCATGGGAAGGTGAAGTACTAATCCACTAAAGCATTGGTATAAAGTGGAATTGCACTTTATCTTTAGGAACACTTGCTAAGTATTGCACTTATACTGCATGTAGTCTTGTAGGTATTTCAGTCTTGCTAGGTATTGCACTGTGTCTAATCTTATATTTTGTTGTCTTCTTTCTAGGCATCAGCACTGGCAACTGTTTATGGCAGTGCTTGACCTCAAGTAGTTTGGACTTAAACCTGTTTATACTAGATAGAGATGCATATTCTGACTGAACACACAGTACTTTTGTAAGTCGCTCTGGATAAGAGCGTCTGCTAAATGCCGTAAATGTAAATGTAAATGTGAACGGTCTGCACTATTTCTGATGGGCTTCTGGATTAATGGACCCTGACCCTAACCTGTGTGTGGTGCTGAATCTGTGGAGTCATGAACTGGGCCCTAACGTGGGACTGGCCGATTAGATCAGTCAGAGCAGTCAGCTATGCAGACCACAGTGTGGGGCACATGGCTGAATAACGGAGTGTGGGAGAGAGAGGGACAGTGAGCTGGCACATTCTGCTGTCTGCCCTTGGAAAACAGAACCAGACCCTTATCCAGACCCCAACACACACACACACACACACGCAAACACACGCACACACATACATTCACGCACACAATCAGACACACAAACACACATGCATGCGCTCACACACACACACACACACACAAACACACACACTTCTTCAAAGTGTGCAAAGTGTGGGTGGGAAACACTGGTGTAGGGGTTAGAGTTAACAGAATTAACCTGGTGTAGGGGGTAGAGTTAACAGAATTAACCTGGTGTAGGGGTTAGAGTTAACAGAATTAAACTGGTGTAGGGGTTAGAGTTAACTGAATTAACCTGGTGTAGGGGTTAGAGTTAACAGAATTAACCTGGTGTAGGGGTTAGAGTTAACAGAATTAACCTGGTGTAGGGGTTAGAGTTAACTGAATTAACCTGGTGTAGGGGGTAGAGTTAACAGAATTAACCTGGTGTAGGGGGTAGAGTTAACAGAATTAACCTGGTGTAGGGGTTAGAGTTAGCTGAATTAAACTGGTGTAGGGGTTAGACTTAACTAAATTAAATTGGTGTAGGAGTTAGACTTAACAGAATTAACCTGGTGTAGGGGTTACAGTTAACAGAATTAACCTGGTGTATGGGTTAGAGTTAAGAGAATTAACCTGGTGTAGGGGTTAGAGTTAACAGAATTAACCTGGTGTAGGGGGGTTAACAGTTAACCTGGTGAGGGGTTAGAGTTAACAGAATTAACCTGGTGTAGGGGTTAGAGTTAACAGAATTAAACTGGTGTAGGGGTTAGAGTTAACTGAATTAACCTGGTGTAGGGGTTAGAGTTAACAGAATTAACCTGGTGTAGGGGTTAGAGTTAACAGAATTAAACTGGTGTAGGGGTTAGAGTTAACTGAATTAACCTGGTGTAGGGGTTAGAGTTAACAGAATTAACCTGGTGTAGGGGTTAGAGTTAACAGAATTAACCTGGTGTAGGGGTTAGAGTTAACAGAATTAACCTGGTGTAGGGGGTAGAGTTAACAGAATTAACCTGGTGTAGGGGTTAGAGTTAGCTGAATTAAACTGGTGTAGGGGTTAGACTTAACTAAATTAAATTGGTGTAGGAGTTAGACTTAACAGAATTAACCTGGTGTAGGGGTTACAGTTAACAGAATTAACCTGGTGTATGGGTTAGAGTTAACAGAATTAACCTGGTGTAGGGGTTAGAGTTAGCTGAATTAAACTGGTGTAGGGGTTAGACTTAACTAAATTAAATTGGTGTAGGAGTTAGACTTAACAGAATTAACCTGGTGTAGGGGTTACAGTTAACAGAATTAACCTGGTGTATGGGTTAGAGTTAACAGAATTAACCTGGTGTAGGGGTTAGAGTTAACAGAATTAACCTGGTGTAGGGGTTAGAGTTAACAGAATTAAACTGGTGTAGGGGTTAGAGTTAACTGAATTAACCTGGTGTAGGGGGTAGAGTTAACAGAATTAACCTGGTGTAGGGGTTAGAGTTAACAGAATTAAACTGGTGTAGGGGTTAGAGTTAACTGAATTAACCTGGTGTAGGGGGTAGAGTTAACAGAATTAACCTGGTGTAGGGGTTAGAGTTAACAGAATTAACCTGGTGTAGGGGTTAGAGTTAACTGAATTAACCTGGTGTAGGGGTTAGAGTTAACAGAATTAACCTGGTGTAGGGGTTAGAGTTAACAGAATTAACCTGGTGTAAGGGGTAGAGTTAACAGAATTAACCTGGTGTAGGGGTTAGAGTTAGCTGAATTAAACTGGTGTAGGGGTTAGACTTAACTAAATTAAATTGGTGTAGGAGTTAGACTTAACAGAATTAACCTGGTGTAGGGGTTACAGTTAACAGAATTAACCTGGTGTAGGGGTTAGAGTTAACAGAATTAAACTGGTGTAGGAGTTAGAGTTAGCTGAATTAACCTGGTGTAGGGGTTAGAGTTAGCTGAATTAAACTGGTGTAGGGGTTAGAGTTAACAGAATTAATCTGGTCTAGGGGTTAGAGTTAACAGAATTAACCTGGTGTAGGGGTTAGAGTTAACAGAATTAACCTTGTGTAGGGGTTAGAGTTAACAGAATTAACCTGGTGTAGGAGTTAGAGTTAACAGAATTAATGTGATGCAGGAGTTAACTGGATGAAACTGAACTGTGGTTGGGCAGAGTGATCTAACTGCATGAATCTGCAGCAGGCTGAACTCACTCTTGCAGCCAGATGGGCTGTAGTCCCAGTATCCCTGCAGGCAGCGCTCGCAGTACCGCCCTCCGGCCCCTGGGTGGCACTTGCACGTGTGAGTGAGGGGATGGCAAGTGGTGTGCAGGGCGGCAGAAGCACACTCACACCGCTGACAACCCATGCAGCTGCTGAAGCCAGAGTAGCCCTCCTGCACAGACACAACACATATACACACTCTTACTCACATGCTTATACAAACACGCTTAAACACACACACATACTTTCACATGTTTACACACATATTTATACACATACAGATTTACACACACACAGGCTTGCACACACACGCAACACGGGCTGGTATTGATTGAACTCTGACCTTCCCGGTCCATACAGCTCCACCAAAGTTCCACCAGCTCATAGGATTGTATGGACGGTATGCACCGCACATAACCGTAACTCTTTATATTTGAATATTAAAGCTATACATTATATTTATATTCATATTTACATTTATATTTATATTTTATAGTTGAACATTTACACTGTAAGGACCTTGCATTTCTGTATTGAGTATTTTTGCCTGTGTCTTTGTGTTCCGTATTGATTTTCACCTCACACTGGTCACACAGATGGCCTGTGACCCCAGGCTTGCAGTGACATACTCCTGTTCTGTCATCGCAGGATGAAGTTCCACACTTATTACACTGACACTCTGAGAGAGAGAGAGAGAGAGAGAGAGAGAGAGAGAGAGAGACAGAGAGAGAGGAAGGATGTGGAGAGAGATAATGTGCAGACACTGTTGGAATGAGCTTCTGAAATGTTATTTAAATTTAAAAGAGGGACAATAATAAAAATCACCACAATATTTGAGAGACAAAGAGGGGCGGATGTAACACACACACACACACACACTCAAGAATAGCCTTATGCTATTCTTGCCCTATAAATAGTGAAGGGCAACCCTTTACTGATTTGGTCTCCTCTCCTCACTTAGCGCCTCTGTAGCTGGGACATCTGACCCAGTGGGAAGGTTAAATCCACACTCTGCCTATGGGAAAGACTTGATACCTATGGTCCTTCATGCATTCCACAGCTGAGCTGAACAAATCTACAGTTTCGTTCCAGATTTCCTATGCACTGTGGGAGAATACTGCTGTTTAAGATCTCTAGTTCTGGATCCACAGTGGGTTCTCCAACCAACTTGGATACATGTAAATGCATGCTAATGTAGCCAAATGTAAGCAAATACATGCCAACTTTGAAAAACACAGACACATACATATATTTGAAAATATAAGCAAATATATGCTAATGCAGACAAACAGACACAAAAACAGGCAAAAAGTCTACATACTGACTGGGTGTAGTACAAAAACAGACAAACAGTGGATGTAGTATAGACACGCACAGACTGTTGTAGTACTGACACACACAGACTGTTGTAGTACTGACATACACAGACTGGTGTAGTACTGACATACACAGACTGGTCTAGTACTGACACACAGACTGTTGTAGTACTGACACACACACAGACTGAAGTAGTACTGACACACACAGACTGTTGTAGTACTGACATACACAGACTGATATAGTACTGACACACACAGACTGGTGTAGTACTGACATACAGAGACTGATATATTACTGACACACACAGACTGTTGTAGTACTGACACACAGACTGTTGTAGTACTGACACATACACAGACTGATATAGTACTGACACACAGACTGGTATAGTACTGACACACAGACTGTTGTAGTACTGACACACACACAGACTGAAGTAGTACTGACACACAGACTGCTGTAGTACTGACACACAGACTGTTGTAGTACTGGCTCACAGACTGTTGTAGTACTGGCTCACAGACTGTTGTAGTACTGACACACAGACTGGTATAGTACTGACACACAGACTGTTGTAGTACTGACACACAGACTGGTATAGTACTGACACACAGACTGTTGTAGTACTGACACACAGACTGGTATAGTACTGTCACACAGACTGTTGTAGTACTGACACACAGACTGGTATAGTACTGACACACAGACTGTTGTAGTACTGACACACAGACTGGTATAGTACTGACACACAGACTGTTGTAGTACTGACACACACACAGACTGAAGTAGTACTGACACATACACAGACTGAAGTAGTACTGACACATACACAGACTGTTGTAGTACTGATACACACAGACTGAAGGAGTCTGCTGGTCTACTGTCACTCACCCTTGCAGTTCTTGGCAGCGATGGCATCACCATAGTAACCAGGTGCACACCTCTCACAGTGGTCGCCGGCTGTGTTGCCCCAGCAGTGTTGGCACTGTCCTGTGACGTTGTGACACTCACTGAAGATCAGGTTGGGGTCTGAGTTTCCGTTACACTCACACTTCTTACAGGAGTCTCCCACACGCATGGGGTTGCCATAGTAACCAGGAGCACATCTGACAGGGAGGAGGGTCATCACTCATAAGGCACAGACAAGATACACTGACTAACGTACCCTATGTGTGTGTGTGTGTGTGTGTGTGTGTGTGTGTGTGTAAACACTGACTAACATACCCCACTGTGTGTGTGTGTGTTTGTGTGTGTGTCTGTGTCTGTAAACACTGACAAACACACCCTACTGCTCTGTGTGTGTGTCTGTAATACAATTCTACCTTTATACCTTCAGCTCTGCTTTCTTGTATTCGGGAGTTGAAGTACTGGTTGAACTAACTATAAAACTACATGTGAAGAATACTGCATCTCTCCTGATTACTGCTGCCATGCCTGCCATCTCACCCTACTCTCACCTTTTACTTCCTGGTGATTAGACTCCAGTCAATCACTCTGCTGTTGTTTATAACCTTGGTGTCCTCTTTGACCTCTGACTTTTTGACCTTTGACCCACATATTAAATTCCTGACTTAGACTGCATTTTTCCCGCCTTTACAACATTGCTCAAAGCATGCTGAGATCCTGGTGCTACAGCGCTATTTCTGTGTGTGAGCACTGCTGTGAGTGTGTGTATGCTTGCCAATGCGTGCGTACTATATTGTGTGCATGAGTCTGTGTTTGGCGTTTGTGCAGTGCTGACCTCTCACAGTAGTGTCCAGCATAGCCTTCCTGGCATACACACCGCAGAACCACGCCTTTCTTATCGCAGTAAGCAGCAAAGCTACACACACACACACACACACACAAACACACACACACACGCACAAACACACACACACACACACATACACACACAAGTACATAAATAAAGGGTTCATTTATATATTTTTTGGTGTGGGTGATGGTATGGTGTACTGCTTGGGTGATTCTGGGTGGAGGTATGGAGTAACAGTGTGGTGTAACTATGTGGTAATGATGTGGACTAACAGTGTAGGGTAGTAATGTGGTGTAATAGTGTGGGGTAATTGTGTAGCATAACAGTGTGGGGTAGCAATGTGTTATAATAGTGTGGGGTAATTGTGTGGTGTAACAGTGTGCGATAACAGTGTTAACAGTGCACGCTAGCAGTGTGGGGTAACAGTGTGTGGTAACAATGGGATAACAGTGCGCGCTAGCAGTGTGGGGTAACAGTGTGTGGTAACAATGGGATAACAGTGCGCGCTAGCAGTGTGGGGTAACAGTGTGTGGTCAGTCGTACTTGTTCGACTCTAGAGAGATGGGACACGCACACGGGCGGCACTCATGTCTGTCCGGGGACTCGAGGAGCACGTAGCCGTCCTCACAGCTCTCACAAAAATCCCCCGTGCTGTGGTCCTGACAGTCCTGAAATTGCGGGACACACACACACACACAGTAATACACGCAGTCGGCCCAGGCAGTGCAGCCACACCCCCCTGACTGGACGATACATATATGAGCTTCTAGATTGTAGAATATCATTTTGGTAAGAATAAACGTCAATGTGGCTAAATAGCTAAAACACATTAAATTCATCATGCAGACAGGAAGTGATGTAAGGAAGGAGGCGTACGATGCAGATGCCGGTGATATCCTCACAGGAGTGGGCGTGGTCTTTACAGTTGCAGGGCAGACAGATGTGCTGTTCACTCATAAAGAACCCTTGTGCACAAACCTGCATGAACACAATACCAGGCTCACACATATGTACAAAACAACACAACGCCTCATACACATGCAAACATGGACACACACACTAAACACAATACCTACTTTATACACATACACTCACAAACATGTACACTCACAAATGTGCCTTAAAAACACACACACATGCACATACACACACACACACTCATTCACGGCCTTTACAACGTGGACAGAGAGTCTAAGGAGTGTTAATGTCTGGCTGTTTTAATTCCATATTTCTCTTGCCTTCCTTCCTGCAGTTCTGACTGAGGCTACTGTATTTCCTTCCAGCGTACCAGCAGGCACACAGAACTGATTCCTCTCCACATCTGGACCCCAACAGATGGATCATGTTGGGAACAGGGACATTCCCTTCAGCTGGACAGCGCGCCTGTGCAATACTGCCTCCTGCAGTACCGGCTGACCAGATTTCACAGTTCTATGTTTATTACTGTTTGTTTATTGCTGGAGGTTTTTGCTACTTTTGTGTTTGTTCATTGCAGCGTTAATTGTGCTTGTGTCTGGTTTTGTTGTGTTTGTTTATTGCTGTTTTTGTCTGGTTTTGTTGTGTTTGTTTATTGCTGTTTTTGTCTGGTTTTGTTGTGTTTGTTTATTGATGTTTTTAGCTGGGTTTGGTTATTGCTGTGTTTTGTATACAATAACACTGCTAGTAGACAAGCTGAACGTCCTCTGTCTTAAAGAATCAAATGCATACAAAGGTACAACGGTATTGTGCTTCTTACACAAACATACACACACACAAGCACACACAAACACACACACACATTGATATGCACACGCACATACACGAAACACACCAGCTGTGAGCAGGACTTCCTGGCTGTGTCCTTTGGAGGACAGTGGAAGACATGTTGACCTTCTTCCTGTCTTATTCTCTAGTCACATCTCACAACATACTACACAGTACACAGTACACAGAGCATAGTACACACTACATACTACATACTACACAGCGCATATTATTCACTGCTTACTACACAGAGCATGCTGCACACTACATACTACACACATACTCACACATACTAAATACAACATACTAACAAGCTCATTTGTACCTGGAATCTGACCGAATGCACCGACCGAATCCTCAAGCTAAATATGAGTGGGGCCAGCACACACACACACACACACACACACACACACACACACACACACACACACACACACACACATATACACACACACAAATAATTGTGTGTTTTTTGAGAGTGTAATTATTTAAACGTATACATACACACAAACATGTACACATATGGACTGTGTGTGTGTGTGTGTGTGTGTGTGTGTGTGTGTGCATGTGTGTGTATGTGTGTGTGTGCGTGTGTGTGTGTGTGTGTGTGTGTGTGTGTGTGTGTGTGTGTGTGTATTCAGAAACAGGGCAACAGCTGGACACAGTACAGCAGGGAGTTCCAGAGCAAAGGATCGTGGGAAACTGGAGAGATTCTCTGTCTGAGTCATAACCATGGGGCCTCAAGGAAGCATCTGAGACCAGGAAGTCTGTGTATGTGTGTATGTGTGTGTGTGTGTGTGTGTGTGCATGTGTGAATGAGAGAGATAAAATGTGCTAATGTTTGTGGTAAAATGTTCATTCAGTAAAACAGCTATGAGTCTGATTCTGCATTTCCCCCTGTATCTACCTAGAACAATGCTCACTTTCACAGTCTTCCACAGTCTATTGCTGTATTTTAGATAATTATAGTGAAAAGATTCACCTTCACACTAGACTGAATTGGTACAGCCATATTTTGATTATGTCTGTTGTTCATGGTACAACGGTAGAACATTAACCCTCTGGACCCCATGGATGTGCTGGCAAACATTTCCTGAATCTGCAATCTGCCCTTTAAATTTAGCCCATAGTAGGAGTTACTAGTGAATAGAGGTAAAAAAAAAACTTGTGTGATTTTTTTACGTTGTATTTGTAAGATTTACACTTGCCTGCCTCTCACCTCGTGTGATTGGTAGATTCGTATGTCATTTATTAGAATATGACCAATACATAATCATGACTTTGTTAAGTATTTATGCCTCATGGAAGAAGGAATAAATCTATCTTTCCTCATTCAATTGGCTAGCTAGTGAGTTGATCAAAAATATACAGTTTAACACATTACAACACATTTCAAATTCCTCAAAATACATTAGTATATTAGGTTATTCTAAATGTGAAGAAGTTTGACATTGTCTCATTATAAAAGCATAGGATGGTTAAACGTGCAGGATAGTGTTGCACTGATAAACGCAACCCCATTAAACCCCATTGAACATGTAAGACTTTGATTATGGTTATTCCATGATATTTTAAAAATGTATTCATTAGTGGTGAAATAAGTTCATAGATTTGTTTCCACCTGGACTGCTTTATGTATATATTGTGATATTCTTTTATTTTTCTTCTGCTGCCTAAGATATAATTTGGTGTTGTATAATGGACCACAATGGAAATAAGACTTTAGACTTTCTTGTGTTATCACTGACTGTTTCTGTGTTTATTCCAGACCCCAAATGGTAAAATAGGGAGTTTTTCTTTGCCACTGTCACCCCTGGCTTGTTCATTAGAGATCTGGACCCTTATGAATGTAAAGCTGCTTTGTGACGACATGTGTTGTAAAAAGCCCTAAATATACATAAATTTGACTTTGACATTGACTTTGACAGTATGAATACTGTTTATGTAAAAAATTAAAATCTAATAAAATCAAATTAAATTTACAGAACACTCATACCACTCTGATAATCCCAAAGCATTTCAGTAACCACATCCAGCCTCAACCCTAATCTAACACCACCTCAGCTCTATCCTTAATATAACAACACCTTCAGACCCAACTCTAACTCCACACCCAGATCTAACCCTAATCTAACATACCACCTTCAACTCTAACCCTAATTTAATTTCAGACAAAACCCTAATCTAACATCACCTTCAGATGGCTGAGGCCTCCTGCAGCATGTATGGACTAACGCTTCCTCACCTAGCAAACTTTCTTCGTTTTTTGTTTATGTAGGAGGGGCAGCTTCTCTTGGCAGAGCTCTGAATACGATATGACATCTAGACAAAAGGCAGAACTGCATATTTAAATTGGTTCCAACCCAAACACTCGCCTGAGTGCTGGGTCAGATAGCCGCTACAGCAGATAGGGTTCAAACACACAGCTACGTTATGGCACAGAGCTGTCAGCTAGCAATGCAAGGATTAGCACAGCTAGCCAGAGGCGCTAGGGAGAGTCAGCAGTGACCCCTGGGTGGGGTGGTGAAGCAATCATAATTCAAGACTCTCTCTCTCCCTCCTTTCTTTCTCTCTCTCTCTGTCTTTCTCTCTCTCTATTTTACTAACAGCTGAAGCAACCTCAACACTAAAGGGTGTTTGGAGAACCAGTTCCCTAAATGCAACTGGCTTCACTTCTTCCATATCTTTTACTCTATATAGACACTTCACGCTCCCACACAAACACACACACGCAAGTTTGTGAGCTTGTTTATACCGAATGAAAAAGTTTAGCTGTAGGTTACAAAAATGTTAAACAAAACTCTCCATAAATACACACACACACACACACACTCTTGGGGCAGTGGCTCTGGGAGAAGTCACTGTGGGTTGAAACAGTGGAGCTATTTGTGTGATCTAGAAGCCCAGAGAAGAGGAAAGTCTGTACTTTTACAGCCAAAGAGCACAGCCAGAACCCCACAATACACAGCCAACAACGCACAGAACACAGCCAGAACCCCACAATACACAGCCAACAACGCACAGAACACAGCCAGAACCCCACAAACCACAGTCAACAACCCAAAGATTACAGCCAACAACCCACAATTAAAAACTTCCATATGCTCACAATCACAAAGTTGTCAGACAATGAAGTAGTTCTGGTATAGAGACTCTGGTATAGAGACTCTGGTATAGAGACATCCCACTCAGACTGTCCATGTGTGGGTCAGGCGCACATCTGGACTTACTGTGTGGACGGTCTCCTGCTCGGCATGCAGGCGCGTCAGTGTGGAGAGGAGCGTCAGGAGCCCGATCACAGCTGGGGAGGACATTTTCCTTAGACCTGCTGTTGCTCCCAAACTCTGAGTGTGTTTCCCCGGGTGCTGCTTTCTTTCCCGTTCTTGTGCTCCACTGTCCCCTGGTACGGTCGATCTGTCACTCCTCTGATCTCCACTCAGCTCTGCCCTCGTCCCCTCCCTCACTCGCTCCCTTGCTCACACCCGAGTCCTGTAAAACAACGTCTCCCAGCTCCTCCCATCACCCCACCCCCTTGCCTGGATTTAAATCACCAACAGATGGGAGACAGAGTGAGAGACGAATAGACAAAGCACTTTGGAATCTCCACTTACAGGACCCACAGTTGGTTTGAAAGTTTAAGAGGACGAGAATGTGAATGATAGAAATAGAGGGGCCTGAGAGAGAGAGAGAGAGAGAGAGAGAGAGAGAACTGCTGCATTTGTAGCAAGCTGCGTTTCTGACTAAAGTTTTTCATCTGGTTGGCAGAGAGACTGTGATTGACAGCTTAAGGACAGTAATGTTTAACCTTGACAAAAGGTCCCCCCCTCTCTGAAACTAAAATCGCCCGTACGCTACAGAACACACATGCATGGACCTGAGGTCAGAGTACAGAAGGTGTTAAATGTATGAAGACCATGTCAGAAGTTTGGGCTTATGTTACCAGGGAGACAGGATCATAGCAATGTCAGCATAGAGAGAGTACTGACGCTATTTATAACCCCGCCCACCCCAGTAGAGTACTGGGTCAGGTGACACTAGACTATAGTAGGATTCCAAGTGAACTTACTGTATAAGAACACAATGTTATAAAACTGTTTCTGTAATGAACGGTTAGGTTTTTGACAGTGGTTGTGCTGTGATTGACTTTGAAAGAATGACTTGATACTGAACCAGATTTGCTGTGATTTACAGCAACAGACTATATAGAGAAAACGTTCTCTATATTCTAGGAAGCAGAGTTGGTATTTAGTTAAGAAAGTGTGCTTTTGAACAGAAAATGAACTTGTTGCTGTGTTTTGAGTTTTGGAAAAGTATCTTAAGTATTGGTAAACGCTTGTTAGCAGTTGTAAAAAACTTATATTTCTTCTTATTTTAACACACAACACTTGGTAAAGGTGTGTGTGTCATGACATGTAAGTGCTGTTTAGACTGCATGTAGAAATAGTTGTGATGTTTTTTATGTTTTCATTTAAGTGCTGTTTTGGTGTTTGTAAGTGGTGTTGTGGTGGTGTGTTTATATATGTGTGTGTGTTATGGTGTGTTAGTGTTACCGCCGTGTTTGTACGTTTTATGAACATGCAGGGGTGTCAGAGTGTTATGACAGTGTGTGTATGTGCTGTGAAAGGGGGTGTATTTCAGTTTGTGTGTGCTGTGATGTGTGTGAGTATTGTAAAGGTGTAAGGGTTTTGGCAGTGTGTGTATATGTTGTGAAAATATGTATGAGTGTTGTGAGAGTGTAAGCATTACGACATTGTGTGTATGTGCTATGAAGGTGCATCCAGTTAATCCAGTGCTTTGGTCTTAAGCCACACAATCTTTTTTTCTTTCCTCATCTAGGGCTGTGTGTATTTCCTCTGTGTGTATTTCCTCTGTGTGTATTTTCTGTCTGTAGATTTCCTGTGTGTGTATTTCCTTGTGAATACTTCCTGTGTGTGCATTTCCTCTGTCTTTCTGTTCATAAGCTGAAGCTATTCATACGTTGAACAATCAAAGACTATTATATTAAACACAGAGGATTGTGTGGAGGTGTGTGTTTGTAAGTGCTGTAAGGTTAGTGTGCAGTGAAAGCGTGTTGTTAGACGAGTGCTCACATCCATTGGTTCTGTAACTGCTTGTGACTGTCCATCTTGATCTCCTTGAACAGTCAATGCTGACTGAAACGTTGAACACTGAAAGAGTGTTGACTGAAACATTGATTAAAATGAAAATGAGACAAACTGATCTCAATAAACTGAAATTAGAGTTGCGATTAGAGTTTTCACTACACAATGAAACCTGATACATGCATACATAGACACACACACACACACACACACACATTCACTAAAACTTGCCTTCTCTATGGAAAAGAAGCTGGTTTAAACTGTTTAAAAATAAGGATAGAATCTTACCGCTCCACCGTGTATGTGTATATGTGTGTGTGTATGTATGAATACAGTAGTGAGATGTGTGTTCACTCCTCTGAAATGTAGGTATACAGTCCAAAAAATACACATACTCCGATTTGTACATCACAAAGGTGTGGCGTGTGTCCTAAGTGTGTTTATGTCATACACTCCAGCTGCACAAAGTTTATTCACTTCCACCTCAGTGTAACACAACAGGGACTATGCATGCAAAGACACACACACACACACACACACACATACACCATATACATGGTATAATTGCAGTGTGGGATTGACGAGAATTATAACTGAAACTTTGAACAAGAGTGTTGACTGAAACACTGGCTAAAATGAAAATGAGATAAACTGATCTCAATAAACTGAAATGAGAGTTGTGATTTGAGTTTTACCCAAGAGGAGAATGGAGCAATGAAACACGATACACACATACACACACACACACACCATATACAGTACATGGTGTAATTGCAGTATGGGATCGTAGAGAACAGATCCAGGCTCTGCTGAAAGTTATGGGAAATCTGACCCACACAACTTCCAGCCAGAGCTGATCCAAACCAGATGTGGAGAGAACGAGAGAGAGAGAGAGAGTGAAGAAAAGAGAGAAAGAGAGATTGAGCAATAGAAACAGACAGAGCGACAGGCGAGAGATAGAGAGCTAGATGGAGAAAGAGAGGAAGGGAGAGCTAGAGAGAGAGACAGATAAAGAGAGAGTAGCGTAGGGATAGAGAGATTCAGAGAAAGAGAAAGAGAGAAAGAAGAAGGGAGACAGATGCAGGCTGGCATGGCCACACTCCACTGTGTGTGTGTGTGTTTGTGTGTGTGTTTGTGTGTGTGTATGAGAGAGAGAGAGAGAGGAAGAGAGAGAAAGGAAGGAAATAAGAGACAGTAAGAGAGTCACAAACAGAATCATGTGGAAACAATTCAGCAGTGTGTTTGTGTGATAAATGAAGAATGTAAGGCCTGACGCTATGCACTCTCTGCCCTACAGTAGACTTCTGTAGTACAACCCTAAAGACTCAATGAGTCCATTCATTCAACCAACAAGTGCATTTTTGGTTATAGGTCACAGTTAGCATGGTCACAGGTCTGAGCTGTTCACTTACATATACTCTGTGTCTCTCAGTCTTTCTCCCTCTCTGTCACTCATTTTACATTTTCATTTGTGGTAAAAAAAAAAGACCGTTGTAATCTACTCATAGAATGTGCTCCAGCTAGTATAGTATGATAGTGTCAAAGATACTGGTGAATGGGAACACTGCTAAATAATGGAATCAATGCTGATACCTAGAAGTACAAAATCAGCCCAACAAATCCAAATCAAGTACCAACAACAAGTTGGGGATCCATCCTCCTCTGACTGACAGAGGACACCACCATAGCAACAATATACCAAAATAAGTAACAATAGGTAAAAAAATAAGCAAAGAATGTCTGTCCTAAACTGAGTTTGATGAAGTGTGTCCAAAACTCATCTGGCATGAAGAATATCTGACAGGGCAATAGAGAAGACGGCTGGCTTGATAGGATATAGGGTGGGGGGGGGGACCTCAGCAGAAACAGCGAGAAAAGGTGGTTCCTCCAAAGTGTGTGAGCATTATAGTAAACGGCTCTGACCCTGTGGCTCCCCTGTGAGGTGCTAATAAAGACCTGCACCTTTTGGTCTAAGCAGATGTGGCAGGTCATGACCATTCAGTGGGTCATGTGGGGCAAGACCATTCAGTGCTTTGTAGGTCATTAGAAGTATTTTATAGTCAATATGCAATTTAACTGGAAGTGTAAAGACTTGGAAAAATCTTTATTGTATTATTAGTTTTCCTGGCTGCTTGTGGGCCTAATAAAAGGTGTTTTGTTTTATCAGGATTAAATTAGAGAAGGTTTCTCTCTTCTAGTATCCTTTATTCATTTATACATGCCACAGCTGGTATTTTTCACCTAGAGGTATCATATATACAGAAAATCTAAACACTAGAATAGATCCTGGTGGGACAGCAAAGACAGTCTGGTGCATGCTGATGAGAAGTCTCCATTTATGTTGACAAATTGATAACGATTGGCTAAATAAGATTAAAATGAGGTAAGGGCTATTCCCCTTATCCCAGCAGCAATATTTTCGACACTATTAAAATGTTGTGATCTATGGTGTCCAATGCTGCACTGAGATCCAGCAACATAAACAAATATTTAAAGGCTTTTACATCTGATGCAGGCATCTTTTGGAAGCCAGTGAAGGGACACAGCAGTGGGGTGATGTGAACATGTGATGGTCCACAGAAGACATCTAGTAAGTACTGAGTTCCAATACTCCAACTCTGAGATGACGAGAGACAGCGTAAACACCTGGGACACTTCCTGTGAGAGAAAAGCCCAAATCCTTCTGGAGAAAAAATGTGCAAGATGGGGGTCAGGATTGAAACATGAGTTGAAAATGACAACTGGTTTCCGAAATTCTCACCAGGCTACGAGCAGCTGGTGATTCCAGGGAGTTCTCAAAAGAAATGGTTTGGGAGGGTGGTTTGGAGCACCCAAGCTCGGTTTCTGGGGTTGAGCTTCAAGGTGTTGGCTGTCATCCATGAAGCAGTGCCAAGCAAACTGATTTATGGTTGGGAACCTGAGTGTCAGTAGTTAGTGAGGAAAAGTGACACCCAACAGGAATTACTTGGGTGTCATCAACATAGCAGTGGTAGGAGAAGCCATTATAGTGTAAATCAGGTATAAATTCTTTCAGTCATATTGAAGGTTTCAGTGGGAAGTGAAGGGTGAGAGATACAGAATGAAAGAGAAAGGCAGAGAGAAAGAGAGAGAGGAAGAGGGAGAGACAGATAGAGGGCGAGAGCTTTGTGTGTGATATGATGTTTCCTGTTGTAACTAACACTGATATGCTGGGGGCCTCACGCTGCAGCTTAGTGAATCCGTGTCCTGGAAGGCATGACGATCCCTGCAACTGAAACACATTCAGGACACTTTGAAAGCAGCACAATGTCATGACGCCAGGATAACGACAGCCGCCTATCAGCTGGTGACGTGACTAATACTAAATTGCGTTTTCCCAGATAAGGAAAATTACACGAACAAAAATGCTTGCAATTTTTCTTGTCCTAAATTTAAACCCTGGCAACACGTCCGCACCCCATCAGGCTCAACGGAATGTTAATAACAACCACTCGGGAGCGTTCAGTGAACGTTCAGTAATTACACCGGGCATATCTGGCATAAATAAAGTGTTATTTCAAAACAAATAACAATCACTGAGGTTGTATGTGGTAATTAGAATAACAGGCAGCACTAATAGGCTATGCTAATTAGCTGCAACAGTGAAAAATAGCTGACTGTACAGTGAATCTTGTCTATTTCTTGTCAGATGTGAAATACAGAGCTAAGTCAGTCTGAAGATGCTCACTACGCAGCATTCTCACACTTCTTTGGATGCGCTCCACATCACTGCTACCAGCTGATCATGGTTCCCTTACAGGCAATGCAGAATTCAGACAGGACTTGGTGCCTCGGAGAATTGCCTACAGAGGCACCCACTGTTTTAAGGTGATCTGAAACTGAACTCTGACCTTTGACCTTAGCCAGTATTCAAATCCCCACAGGAGGCTTTCATTTAGGGTTAGGACTAACTGAATCATGGCAGATATGCAATCCATATATAGGAATGTAATCTAATACAGATCTCCAAATAACATCTCACATCTATAATTCTGTCAGATTTTTTTTCATATCTGTTTTATAATCAGATTGTTGGCGGTGGGGTCCGAGCGTAAGGAAACGTATTTATGTAAAATTCTTTTGCAACATGGATGCTGTTCATGGACGTGGCAAAAGCCTGAATACAACATTCAGAGCATCACTATCAGCTGCTTTTGAGAGGTTTTTTTGGCCATGTTAAGGCCCCATATGAAAGATCATATAGAAGGTAAATGTAATGCATCCTCTCTGGCCACATGCTACTGTTAATCAGCTTTGCACACACACTGTGGAACAGTAAGTAACACATGTAGGGTGTGTAAGTGATTGTGGTGTGCAAAAACAGCTGCAACATATATTGTGACTGTAGAGAGCAACTGTCACCATGTAAGGGAAGCCACATCCCCCACATTATGGTCATTGTTACATGGACACTGAAATACTGACTGGACACATGTTGTAGGTCCCAAACACAGGACATCAGATACTGATTAAGAAAAGAGAAATGGAGAAAAAAAGAAAAAACAGATAGACAGGGGGACATCAGTGACATCTGGTGGAGAATAGTTCAATCACACTCGTGATCTGCCTAGTTTTCTGTTCACTGAGCATTGGTGCACCGGAGGGCTGGTGAAGTTGTGGTCTCATTCACTGAAGGTCTGGTGTACTGGAAGGTGTACCAGGTCTGTTACTTACTTACCTGCATCTTCACATGGACTCTACCTGGAGTTTATTCTAAACAACTTTCTCTTTTGTCTTACTGTTATCACAGCATCACGATTCCCAGTCACAGATCCCATTGTGGCACCATCATGTTTTTGGTTTGTTCCTGGTTCCTGCCCTGTCATGTATGTCTTGTTATTATTCTCACTTGAGTCTTTTTTGTCCCTTATTAGCATGTCTGTTTTTTTGTCCCTTATTAGCATGTCTGTGTTCAGCTCCAGTGCTGTTACGGGTTGCAGAATAAGGGGGAAGCTGTGTCAGTAAAAGTGTGTGTTATAGTGTCCAGGTGTGAACTGGTTAGTAGACTAGTGAATGTCACGTTCCCCCCTGTCTCCCAGTCCAGCTGTACTCTGATCTTCTGCACGTTCTCTGTGGCTGTGAGGAGGAGAAGCAGCCTGTCCAGTATTTATCAATGATTTTCCTGTAGCATAGTCTCCACCCTGAATCCCAAAAAGACAAGGCGGAACGGCCCAGAGATTAAGCACAGTACCCAAGGCAGGCGAGGGTCGCATTCCAGAAACACGACAGGCGGACGTATCAAAGAAAGACGCAAATATACAGTAACCAGAGAGACGCAGCAAAAGGCCTCACACGTGCAGAAATCAATGGGCATGAACAACTTAATACGCAAACTGAAGACAGACTGACACTGTGGGATGATGGAAGTCTTTTATAGCATGCTAATGCATTTAATGGGTATAGCTGAGAATGATAACATTTAGGATTTACCTGGGCAATGGTGGGCCTGTCTGGGTTCTACCTGACATTTGTTTTCTCTGTTTTTGCTTCCAGTTGTCTAAATGTCAGTTAAAATGCTGTCTTAAGTGCTCTTAGTGTCTCTAAGGGCGCTAAGAGTGTCATGCTTTGTAATCACATGGTGAGCTCCATCTGCCAGGTTTATCAGACAGTCACAAACAATGTCAGAGCACAGTAGTTCACTACAGGTCTTATTGGGCAATAAACCAGTATTGACTTTTTTTTGGTTTGTGATGATAGCTTTTATGGATTATACCAGTAATTTGAAGTGAATGATACACGGCCATATCCATATCCATCCATTATCTTTACAACTTAAACCCTCTAGTCAGGGTCACGGGGGGGCTGGAGCCAATCCCAGCATCATCAGGCAAAGGCAGGGTACACCATGGGCAGGTCGCCAGTCCACCACATGGCCAACACACACACACACACGCAATTTAAAGTGACCAATCAACCTAACACACACGCCCGTGGACTGTAGGAGAAAACCAGAGTACCAGGAGGACCCACACAGGCACAGGGAGTCAGTGTAGTCTTACTGGAGATCAGGCTAGAGTCAGTGTAGTCTTACTGGAGATCAGGCTAGAGTCAGTGTAGTCTTACTGGAGATCAGGCTAGAGTCAGTGTAGCCTTACTGGAGATCAGGCTAGAGTCAGTGTAGTCTTACTGGAGATCTGTGCAAGTTTCCGCTTGTAGGTTAGTTCAGCTCGGCTTGACCCACCATCTCTCAGAACACGCGGAAAACATGCATCCAGACTTTTTTCAGTTCTGGCACCTCAGTGGTGGAACGAACTTCCCCTGAGTGTCCGAATGGCAGAGTCTCTTGCTGTTTTTAAGCGAAGACTGAAGACACATCTGTTTCAAGAGCACTTAAATTAAATTTTACTACACTAGCATTTATTAAATATTTGTGACTGTAATGACTTTTCTTGCTTTTATCTTTTAAAGTTTCTTCCTGATTTTAGCCTAAACTAACTAGCTAGAGATTTTGTTCTGAGTAAAACAATGAAGCACTTTTTGTAAGTCGCTCTGGATAAGGGCGTCTGCTAAATGCCGTAAATGTAGGTCATCTGGACACTGATCCCATAATGCATCCTGCTAGGATATAAGCCAATCACAGCTTAATGTAACACAAAGATCAAGAGCAATCCAATAAAAGGTGTGTATGTCAAGCAAACAGACACATGAAACAAAAACAGTACAGACCAGCGTGGTTGTGCAGAATGTGTAACAGCAGACTGACGGACCAGTAAGATTTGTTTAGAACAGCAGTGTGGGTAACAATACTGTGTAACTTTCTCTGAAATGTTACTACCCTAAAGAATTTCATCTAAATCTCCTCAATAATAACTTTTCTAATTTCATAAAGATGCAGTAAGACAGAGAGAAAGAGACAGACAGACACAATATGCTCATATTGCTCATGTTCACCACAGACTGCAGTTTCCTGCCAGACACTCTAGGTGGCAATGCTGTCCACTTCTCCACGGCACCTGTCTGTGCACGTTTTTTATTGTCTAACATTCAGACTGAGAGACACAGAGTGAGAGACAGAGAAACGGAGAGCAGCATGTATTGCATTTATTTTTCTCAGCTTTATTTGTAGAGCATTTTGACAACAGCACCAGCTGAAAACAAAGATTTTGTTTGGGAGCAGCAATTCAAAATGCTCCGTCCTCTCTGAGCTTCCACTCTGACCTTGGTGCCTCCAGGAGCAGCTGATCAGCTGACCTGAGGCCCCGCGCGGGAGCGTGGGGGCGGGGCAACTCAGGTAGGGGGCGGGGCAGCTGATGGAGGGGGCGGGGCAGCTCAGGGAGGGGAGACAGGGCAGCTCAGGGAAGGGGGGTTGGGGTAGCTCAGGGAAGGGGGGTTGGGGCAGCTCCATGTAAAGTTTTAAAATCAAATAAAAGAATCTTCAAATGAACTCTTGACTGCATTTTTGAATGATTTTTAATAATACATTTCAATAAAAAAGGAAAAGATCAATACACATACACCAACACACATATTCACTGATATAAATATACACCCACAAACATAAATACCACACATTTACACCTACACACACACTCACAAACACAAACATCCAAACGCATTTACAACCACACAAATATACACTCATATAGGTACACAGACATATACAAATATACATTTAAAGAGAAACTAAGCAGAGAGTGAGGAAAACCTCTGCAGAGCACACAGTAAGTTGTATAGCGGGGTGAACACATACAGGAAGTATGAGCGTACACACACTTCACACCACTGCACATGAGCTGGGACCTCCAGCAGACTCATTTGTGCACATGTGTGTGTGTGCGTGTGTGTGTGTGTGTGCGTGCGTGTGTTTGCGTGCGTGCGTGTGTGTGTGTGTGTGTGTGTGTGCATGTGTTTGCGTGCGTGCGTGTGTGTGAGTGTGTGTGTGTGTGTGCATGTGTTTGCGTGTGTGAGAAGAGCTGGTGTGGCTAAACATTAGACTTCTTTAGCAAACACTGAGATTACATCCCTCACTTAACCACCGGGGCAGGTTAAGGGGATTCAAGGGTTCACGGAGTTCATGGGTTCCTGTGTGAGAAAAATAGCCTTGTGCTACAGTTCTTCACTTTCCCCCACAGACGGGATGGTCTCTCCACTTTCCCCCACAGATGGGATTGTCTCTCCACTTTCCCCCACAGATGGGATGGTCTTTTATCTTGTGGAAAGAAAACATTTGTGTAAGAAATCATCATGAATTAGGAACCCACAAAAAGAGGGAACGTGTTTTTTATTAAGGATCAGAAAAATTAAACATGAAAAGAAAATAGCAGAAATAATTTTAATGAAGAAACTCCAGTTGGTGATATTGATAATTATTATTTGAGGATGCAAAAGATTTGGTGGCATTCTCAATAACATTTTTCAACAGGAAAAACCCTCTGGTGTGATCCTGTCATGTGATCCTTGGTGTGTGTGTGTCCATAGGAAGTGTGAACAGACCGTGAACAGTCAAAGCACCAAAAGAGTTCCAGACTTATTTAACAGATGGTGGCGTTTCATATACAAAGCTGTTAGTAAAACCATCAGTCCTGAACTCTAACTATTGAACTGTAACACCCAACTGTTCTAATGAGACTGCGGAACTGTAGAACACTCAAAAACTTTAACCATGGAATTGTAGAATCCCCAACAACTCAAATCAGACTGCAGAACTGTACAACTCCAATACTAATAATACTAGAGTTGATTTGCACTGTTCATGGTGTTCTGACAGTTTTAGAAAACACTTTCCTTATCAAACGATTCTTTCCCAATCCAACACCGTTACTAATTCTGATGATTGCTTTCCAAAATGTACGAACTGAGTTTGATGTGTATAGGAGTTTCACTGTGAGTTTGAGTGTTTGTAAATTTGACTGGATGTGAGTTTGAGTGTGTGTGAGTTTAAGTGCATGTGAGTTTGAGTATATGGAAGATTGAGTGTGTGAGTGTGACTATGTGTGAGTTTGAGTGTAATTGAGGTTGAATGCATGACAGTTTGAGTGCATGAGTTTGAGTGCATGGGAATTTGAGTGTGTGTGAATATGAGCACTGGTGGTCTCTGACTTCGGTCCTGAAACAGGAAGTGCTTCGCTCTGCATTCCTGTACCAGCTGCCAACTGCAATGCTGTTTTCACAGCTGCAGGAAGAGGGGAACAACACAAACACATGACTTTATTCATCGAGACACCAACAACCAGCACACACACACACATGCTCACGCACACACACACACACACACACACACACACACACACACACACACACACAAACACACACACACACACACACACACATACATACACACACACACATGCTCACACACACACACACACACATATGCTCACACACACACACACACACACACACACATGCACACACACACACACACACACACACACACACACACACACACACATGCACACACACACACACACACACACACACACACACACACACATATGCTCACACACACACACACACACACACACACACACACACATATGCTCACACACACACACAAACACACACACACACATGCTCACACACACTCACAAACACACACACACACACATACATATGCTCACATACACACACACACACATATGCTCACACACACACACAAACACACACACACACATGCACACACACACACACACACACACACACACACACACACACACACACACATATGCTCACACACACACACACACACACACACACACACACACACACACACACACACACACACACACACACACACACACACACACACACACACACATGCACACACACACACACACACACACACACACACATGCACACACACACACACACACACACACACACACACACATACATATGCTCACATACACACACACACACATATGCTCACACACACACACAAACAAACACACACACATGCTCACACACACACACACACACACACACACACACACACACACACACATACATACACACAAATCTTTCTCATCTTTTTTAAAAAATCTTTTCACAATGTCGTTCTTGCTTTGATGTGTTGGACCAGCTAATGGGACATTTCAGACAAATGAGACACACATTCGCAAGAAAATACACAAGCAGCTTATGGAGGACACATTAACCATCAAAAGCAGGCAGCAAATGCTACAACAGTGAACACAGAGCAGTGGGACACTGGAGAGAACTCCGGCTGTAATTGAAAATTTAATTTGTAAAAGGATTGGCCTTGGCAGACCTGGATCTCTAAGCCAGCTTACATTCACAGGTATGTTGCAGACACCATTATCCACAACAACTTACACCTTGTATGGAAGTACAGTACTTGCTGGGATTCAAACCCACGACTTTGACGTTACTAAGACCACGTGCTGTGCTACCAGAGGACCTGCAGAAGCCACACAGCCTGGACGAGCAGAGCTAACCTCCCACGCTGGGGCCCATTAAAGTACAAACCGTCCAGCATGAAGTTCAGCTGCTGGATTATATGAAGGATAGCTGTACACTTTGAAGAACAGTATACTTACAAGAACCTTAAGCTATAACTGTAGAATCACCTTTTGTCCACAAATACGGGTCGCCCAATTGAGGATGGGTTCCCTTTTGAGTCTTGGTCCTCCCAAGGTTTCTTCCTATTTCCCCGCCATCTTAGGGAGTTTTTCCTTCGCCTTTGGCTTGCTCATTAGGGATCTGGACCCATACGATTGTAAAGCTGCTTTGTGACAACATGTGTTGTAAAAAGCGCTATATAAATAAATTTGACTTGACTGACTTTGCTGTTGCACACGGCCTGTGGTGATGTTCGAAATTGTCTGTATCACAGAGTGGTAGAGTGTCAAATCTCATGAGCGGAGGTGAGTTTCAACATTTAACCCTACTGTTAAAACAAACAGCATAAATACAAAGAATATTTGTTTTTAATGCTAAAAAATGCTAAACAACTCTTGGTATTTCAAAGTGGAGGATCCTGAGCAGTTCACTGAGAATTGTTTTGTGAAATATATGATTCTTTCAAAACCACAGATTCATCAAACCCGAGAAATGCAAGACAAACTCTGGTATGGTCAACAGTGCTCAAGGTGAGTTTGCAACATGTCACCAATATGACACATTACACGAATCTAGGCACAAACTAGCATTACAAACTAGCATTACAAACTAGCATTACATGAACGCAGCTGCTAGAACTGTGAAAGATCCTCTAGGCAACACTAGAATATCAACACTAGAAGATTACTAGGTAATCTAGAATATAGAGATTAAATATAAATATATAAATAGAGCCAGTGGAGTGACACAGCAGGCAAACTGTGGGGTGAATTGAAGCTGTTGGGCTCTATTCTCTATTCTGGATGACAGGAGTGAGAGGTCCAGTGTTGAGATGACAAGAGACAGAACAAATACCTGTGGAGAGAAATCTGTGGATTACAACCAGCCATGAGGGGCCCCTCCGTAGAGAGTGTGTGTGGAGCACATGTGGGCCCCTCCGTAGAGAGTGTGTGTGGAGCACATGTGGGCCCCTCCGTGGAGAGTGTGTGTGGAGCACATGTGGGCCCCTCCGTGGAGAGTGTGTGTGGAGCACATGTGGGCCCCTCCGTGGAGAGTGTGTGTGGAGCACATGTGGGTCCCTCCGTGGAGAGTGTACTCAATCCATCCCAAAACTGTGCCACGTAATCCAAGAGTTGTGAGCATGACAAGGATATTATGGTTGAATGTGTCTAAGGCTGCTGGGAGATCAGGAAGAGTCAGAGTTTGGGTCAGGTTTGGGTCATGCAACTTCTCAGTAACAACTACAAGTGCCAATTCTTTGGAGTGTGCTGCTTTAAACCCAGATTGGTTAGGATCCTGTAGTTCATTCTGTGTAAAAAGAATACTGATTGTAGCTGATTGTAACTGATTGTACTGATTGCTGATTGTGAACAGCACATTCAATAACTTAAGAAAGAAAAGACGGAAGTGATATTGGATGGTTATCAGTAGAGGATCTACCCTGAATAGGCTACACTCTTAATTTGCCAGTTAGTCATGCCACATACATAAAGCCTGAAACTACACCTGGACTTACTGCTCAGTAACTTTCACACCAACACAAGTCTGAAAATGACTGAGAGAGCCAAGCAAGTAGAACACCCAAATACCAGAGGCATGATCTCATATCTTCAACTGCTTCCTCCTTAACTCTTCTGTTCGAACTCAGGACCCAGAAACCCCTCACAAATCTGCCATCTTTAAGAACGTATTAATTCTTTAAATGTGTTCAGAGGAATCAAGGACAAAGGAGAGAGGAGGCTCTCAGAGCAAGAAAACACAGGTGCGTCTTACATAGAGGAATGTTTAATCGCGGCGCGCAATGTGTTCAAATGGTTTAACTTTATTTCCAGCCACATCTGCTTCAGGTTAACAGCCATGACATGAACAACATCACTTTATATTTCTGTATTTCATACTGACTGGTGATGTATTTCGTTCTGATTTAGTAGTTGGCGTGTTGAGGTTGTTGTGTTCAGTATGTTGTACACATTCGTAAACGCCCAGGTTATCACACCCATATCGTGTGCGTTCAGACTAAATAAACTATCATTGCAGCTGCACTGAGAGGGAGAGAGAAAGAGGGAGGGATAGAGAGAGAGGGAGTAAAGGGAGGGAAAGAGGAAAGGAGAGGTATATGTTTTGTGAGTGTGTATATGTGAGTTTATGTGCCTGTGTGAGTGTGTATATGTTTATATATGTGAGTGTGTACATGTCTGTATATGTGTATATATGTGAGTGTGTATATGTTTATATATGTGAGTGTGTATATGTGAGTATATGTGCCGGTGTGAGTGTGTACATGTTTGTGTATGTGTATATACAGTATGTGTGTGTATATGTGTATAAATGTGAGTGTGTATATGTCCGACTGTGTGAGTCTGGTGAGCAAGTGTGTGTGTGTGTGTGTTTGTCTGTGTGTGTGTCTGTGTGTGTGTATGTGTGTGTGTGCGTGTCTATGTGTGCGTGCATGTGTGTGTGTGTGTGCATATGTGTGTGGGTGTGTTTGTCTGTGTGTGTGTCTGTGTGTGAGTCTGTGTGTGTGTGCGTGTCTATGTGTGCGTGCATGCGTGTGAGTCTGTGTGTGTGTGCGTGTCTATGTGTGCGTGCATGCGTGTGTGTGTGTGTGCGTATGTGTGCATGCCTGCGTACTGTTTTTAAATGTTCATTATAAAGACAGATGACATGGTTCTGACATGAGCATGTGACCTTTGACCTGTACTGCTGCTGGTACATATAATGAATGGAATGGCTGATCTGCACCGACTGTGTGACGCAGAGAGGAACTCATATGTTCATTGGAAAATATTAATGTTTTACACAGAAGAATAAATATACAGAGAGCCTACAGTCCTTTGGTAGTTTTTGGTAGTTCTTTGCAGACCTTCAGGAATAGATGGTCCCACAGTGAGAATGAAATAGTGAGAATAGCCAAAGCTTAAAAGTTAAAAGCCTGTAGTAGCCTGCCAGTGATGCAGGAGTAACTTCAGCATCTTCACTGAGCAGCAATTACACTCAACTCACTTGATGGTTTTCATCTTTTTAAGTCACTTTAACAACGAATAGAGCACTACGCCCCCCTAATGGCCATACTGAGTAAGTACACCAGAGCTGAACATGCGTACATGAATAGAAACACACTGACACACACACGAGCTTTGGGACCTGGTAGGCTACAAACTGCAGTGTCAGATAAGGAAGGCAGAGAAAAGAGGAATTCT
>JAGXOD010000060.1:370000-487500 GCA_020368025.1 Brachyhypopomus occidentalis
TGAGAGTCAGAACGTAGATTGACCAGTAAATGGAGAGCTTTGCCTTTTGGCTAAGCTCTCTCTTCACCACAACGGTCTGGTACAGCATCGGAACACTGCAGATTCCACACCGTTCCGCCTGTGAACCTCCCGTTCCATCCTTCCTACACTTGTGGACAATAACCCAAGATACTTGGACTCCTCCACTTGAGGCAAAGACTCACTCCCGACTAAGTAGAGTACCATGGTCTCAGTTTTACATGTGATGAGTGATGTGCGAACTCTCGCACCAAGTCCCCCGGTTCTGCTTCCTTGGTGGAAGGCATGCTGGTGTGATTGAGAAGATCCTCAAAGTATTTCTTCCACCGCCTAAAGACATCCCCAATCGAGGTCAGCAGCTCCGCAGCACTGTATGCAGTGTTGGCTTGGAACCGCTTTCCTCTCCTGAGTCGCCTGACAGTTTTCCATAATCTTCTCGGAGCTAACCAAAAGTCACTTTCTATGGCTTCACCAAACTCCTACCACACCGCATATGCGACAGCCAAACTGCGACAGCCAAAGCATGAATCCACTTGTCCCTCTGGTACCGTTGGCTGTCTCTAGAGTCCCACAAGCCAGCCAGGACCAATAGGACTCTTTCTTCAGCTTGACAGCCTCCTTTACCAGTGGTGTCTACCATCGGGTTTTGGGATTGCTCCCATGACATGCAGCAACAACTTTATGGACACAGCTCCACAGAACATAGCCCAATTGGACTCAGTATCTCTGGTGCCCCTTGGGATGCAGTCAACGCTCTACCAGATGTGGGACTTGACAATCTTTCTGACAGGTTCCTCTGCCAGATGTTACCTACAAACCCTCACAGTCTGTTTTTCGTCTGCCAGATATGTCCAGCATCCTCGCCCGCTATCTGATCCAACTCACCACTAGGTGGTGGTCAGTTGATAGCTCACCTCCTCTGTTTACCCGAGTGTCCAAGATACACGGACGCAAGTCTGATGACATGGCTACAAAATCGATCATCGAACTGCAGCCTAAGGTGTCCTGGTGCCATATGTACTTATGGACACCTTTGTGCTCAAACATGATGTTCATTATGGACAAACTGTGATGAGCACAGAAATCCACTAACAGAACACCACTCAGGTTCCTCCCAATCACGCCCTTCCAGGTCTTACTGTCATTGCCCACATGAGCATTGTAGTCCCCCAGCAGAACAATGGAATCCCCAGAAGGGGCACCTTCCAGTACCCCCTCCAAGGACTCCAAGAAGGCCGGGTACTCTGAACTGCCATTTGGTGCATAAGCACAAACAACAGTCAGAACCCATTCTCCAACCCAAAGGAACAGGAAACCCTCTTGTATACTGGGGAAATCCCCAACACACTATGAACAAGCCCACTCCTGCCCTCCGCCTTCCACTGTGGGCAACTCCAGAAAGAAATAAAGTCCAGCCTTTCTCTGGTGGGACCATCGGGCTGAGCCCTGCCAGGCCCTATGAGTAAAGACCCGGTCACCAGGCGCTTGTCAAGGAGCCCCTTCCCCAGTTCTGGCTCCAGGGTGAGGCCCTGGTAACCCTGATCCGGGCAAGGTCCTAGTACTTGTGACTTCCTAGGGGTTTTTATGGATCACCAATTTGCTTTGGGAGACCCTACCAGGGCCATTGTCCCTGACAACCTAGCTCCTAGGATCATGCAAACCCCTGCCCACCACGATAAGGTGGTGATCCAGGGAAGAGTAGAGAAATCTGATTATGAAAATATAATGTAAACTTATAATGTATTATTACATTATAATTATAATGTATACTCTGATTTCCCAGATTGTATTATGGCCTAGAAATCAGATTAAGGAATCAGATAAAGAGAGTTGGATTTTAGCTCAGTAATCCGATTTCCCCCTTCCTCAGATTTCTTTCGTATTTCTCAGTCTGCGCATGCTCAGAAACATAATAAGATTGGAGAGTTTGGAGTTGTCCCAGAAGCAGCTAGCAGAATCTTTTCATTTTTAATGAGCTGATCATTTCATTTTATAATTAGAAATGAAATAAATTCTCCATGGTGGGGGGGTGGGGGGTGGGGGGGTTAGGGGCAAAGGGGGTAGAGGCACATCTTTACATTCCATTAAAGCAAAGGACACAAAACAAACAAAAAGATAAATGCTATCACAACTCGTAACGCATATGTTCATATAACACTCAGAGAATGTAAAGTGCATCTGTAGTAACTTCCTCAAGGCGCAGGGAGGACAGATATGGCAGCTCTAGCAGCGTGGCTTGGAATAAGTTCTCTCTAGAAATGATGGACTGGACCTGTGGGTCAATTAGCAGAGGACACAAACAAACATAAACAAGAAAAAGCTGCATGTAACGTGCAAGGGATTGAACAGGACGCTACAGAGATCCTCCAACACGCACACCTTTTACTACACGGATATGCTACTTTGGTAGCGTGCAGATAACATAACACGACACTCCAAACAAAGACGAGCACGGAACACTGCGTAAACGCACATTAAATAGGTACGCTACACGAGACCCGAGTGAACACGAGACGAGCCACAGGTGAGACCGATGAAAATACTCACATCTAACCACACCCATGGAAATACAAATAAGGAGAGTCTAGACGCAGACAACACAAACACACGCCCAAAGGGAGGGGTCCCGGAGCTGCACCGTGACAGTGCAGGGCCGTGTCAATAGGGAGGCGATAGAGAGCGGGGGAGGGGTGTAAAGTGTACTTGTCTCCCTTGAGCCAAGGGGCCAGCTCACTGTGACAACTATAACCTAGCATAAAAAACATACATAAAAACATAAGAAGCAAGATGTTACACAAATCCATTACCTGTTCAGTATTCTGATAACCAACGGGATGAATGAATATTTATCCGGTCTTCATTAAAGGCATTCTGTCATGAGGATCAGACGGAAGAAGAGAAAAGTCCAGGAAACCCAGGCCTCCCTGCCATACATACAGCTCCTCCCATAGATATAGCTCCTCCCATACGTACAGCTCCTCCCATAGATATAGCTCCTCCCATACGTACAGCTCCTCCCATAGATATAGCTCCTCCCATACTTACAGCTCCTCCCATAGATATAGCTCCTCCCATACATACAGCTCCTCCCATAGATATAGCTCCTCCCATACATACAGCTCCTCCCATAGATATAGCTCCTCCCATACATACAGCTCCTCCCATACATACAGCTCCTCCCATAGATATAGCTCCTCCCATACGTACAGCTCCTCCCATAGATATAGCTCCTCCCATACGTACAGCTCCTCCCATAGATATAGCTCCTCCCATACATACAGCTCCTCCCATAGATATAGCTCCTCCCATACATACAGCTCCACCCATACATACAGCTCCTCCCATATATTTAGCTCCTCCCATACATACAGCTCCACCCATACATACAGCTCCTCCCATAGATATAGCTCCTCCCATACATACAGCTCCACCCATACATACAGCTCCTCCCATAGATATAGCTCCACCCATACATACAGCTCCACCTATACATACAGCTCCTCCCATAGATATAGCTCCTCCCATACATACAGCTCCTCCCATAGATATAGCTCCTAGCTCCTCCCATACATACAGCTCCTCCCATAGATATAGCTCCTCCCATAGATATAGCTCCTCCCATACATACAGCTCCTCCCATAGATATAGCTCCTCCCATACATACAGCTCCTCCCATACATACAGCTCCTCCCATATATTTAGCTCCTCCCATACATACAGCTCCACCCATACATACAGCTCCTCCCATAGATATAGCTCCTCCCATACATACAGCTCCACCCATACATACAGCTCCTCCCATAGATATAGCTCCTCCCATACATACAGCTCCTCCCATAGATATAGCTCCTCCCATACATACAGCTCCTCCCATAGATATAGCTCCTCCCATAGATATAGCTCCTCCCATACATACAGCTCCTCCCATAGATATAGCTCCTCCCATACATACAGCTCCTCCCATACATACTGTACTGTTCACCCTCCATCCTCCTTTTCAGATCTGAAACTACTGTTGCCTGTTTCTACAATTCAAGTCTTCATATTAAGTGACAACTGGAAAACACTGTGGAAAATTGGACCTAGTTGCTCTGCTCAATATTTAAGTAAAGCAGTTTTAACCATCAGTTCCTACTACTTTAATCATCTTGCTCTGTTATCATACAAAACAACATTTCCATATTAGTTCACTCGTAACAAACTTTAAGACATGCAGTGGGGACATCTGACCTCTTCATGTTTGATCTGAGTTTTTGTCTGTTCAACTTTGCAGACAAACTGTGATCAATAGAATAGCATTATGATCAGCTCTACCAAAGGACAAATCAGAAGACGGCACCTTTAACAGGGCCAGCCCAAGTCTGGGCTTCAATTATGACGTCGGACAATTTACATACCGATAAAAATTTCACGTTGTTTTCTTTTTCAAAGTTCAGTGGTTACAATCCCCAGGAATAAAATACAGCACCTCAAAAAAAGCTTGTCTCTGTCTTTTCATCAGTACAGAGAAAAGCTGTAAATGAGGCCAATGTTGCGCTTTTTAAATTACCATACAAAAACGCAGATCCATGTTTGGCCCGTAGGGTCCATGTTTACAAAAAACCATGGCAGGTGTTTCTATCACATCCCTCTGTGAGATTGTTGTCTGGTTATAATGAAAAAAATTATTGCCAGAGCCATCTAAACACTGTTATCCTATTATATGAGATTTGTGTAAATGTGCCGATCAGATTACTGACAAAATCTGATTTTCGACAGGATTATCAAGTGTATGTAAACACACTCAATGACTCCAGCAGGTGGAGACTGAGACTGAACTGAATCCTGTTGTATTTTTTTAATCAACATTCCATCATTACTGTATCACTCTATGGCATATCCTGTCACAGACTCCTGCCTGTCGGTCAGACTGCCCCCCCACACACGCACACACACACACACACACACACCACTGTGACTTCACTGCTCACAGCTGCAGTTACGTTACAAAGAAGCCATTGAGTATGCTTATCAGAGCGAACACACACAAACACACATACACACCCTTGCATGTACCCATGCGCATACACGCGCATGCACTCGCGGACATACACACACACACACACACACAGCAATGTGGGCATTTGCTTAAGCCAGCGGAATGAGGAAGTCCAAAATCTTTTCCTGATTTTTGACTGCATCATATCAACAGCTTGACTTCCCTCCCACACACCTACACACACACGTGCGTGCAGCCATGCGTGCACACACAAGCGTACACACACACGTACACACACACACACACACACACACACACACACACACCTACACACACACGTGCGTGCAGCCATGCGTGCACACACACACACACACACACACACACACACACACACACACACACACACACACACACACACACACACACACACACACACACACACACACACACACACACACACACACACACACACGTACACACACACGTACACACACACGTACACACACACACACACACACACACACAGGATTTTCTCTTTAGTATCCACACAGTCAAATGTGTGTAATGCTGATAATATAATCTGTGTCTAATCTCTCTCCCCCTGTGGTCATTGCTATACAAATTCCTCCATTCAACCTAACTGAAGTGTCTGATCACTCAAACAATAACTAATGGGGTCTGTACTGCTTCACACTGAAGTGTGATGTCATCCTCTCCCAGGGTCTGCTATACATATCTATGGTATGAACAGGCTGTTGTTATGGATACAGAGCGCAAATGTGGTTGCTGTGGCATCCATGTAGACATGGAGCTAAGGGTGTTTACAGACGACGTTGAGCATGACTAGGTGTGCCCTGGACATGCTGCGTGTTTCTCATCTCTTAGTTAATGAGCCGTGCACCCATGAGTCAGCTCTCATACCACACACTCCACACAGCTCACACACCGTGTAGTCCACACACTCCACACAGCTCACACACCGTGTAGTCCACACACTCCACACAGCTCACACACTGTGTAGTCCACACACTCCACGCAGCTCACACACTGTGCACTCCACACACTCCACTCCACTCCTCCCTCCAGGAGGGAGAGCAGATAGACAGGTGAGATGACAGACAGGCAGGAGGGAGAGCAGACAGACAGGTGAGATGACAGACAGGCAGGAGGGAGAGCAGACAGGTGAGATGACAGACAGACAGGAGGGAGAGCAGACAGACAGGAGAGAGAACAGACAGACAGGAGAGAGAACAGACAGACAGGAGAGAGAACAGATGCACTGAGTCGGGCCACCAGCCGTTCCACAGCTGGACCAGCTCCATACATCAGCACACAATACACTCTTATCCCAGAGAGGTTTGATTATGTGTGCGTGTGTGTCTGAGTGCAAGTAGAGCTTTTGTAGAACTGTTACAAAAGTGCATTCACTTTGACACATAGTGCCCTAGCTGTGGTGGGTAATGGCACTCTGTACAGCAGGAAACACTGTCTACAGCAGGGACACTGTCTACAGCAGGGACACTGCCTACAGCAGAGACACTGCCTACAGCAGGGACACTGCCTACAGCAGGGACACTGTCTACAGCAGGAAACACTGTCTACAGCAGGGACACTGTCTACAGCAGAGACACTGTCTACAGCAGGGACACTGTCTACAGCAGGGACACTGCCTACAGCAGAGACACTGTCTACAGCAGGGACACTGCCTACAGGAGGGACACTGTCTACAGGAGGGACACTGTCTACAGCAGGGACACTGCCTACAGCAGGGACACTGCCTACAGCAGAGACACTGTCTACAGGAGGGACACTGTCTACAGCAGGGACACACACACAGAAACTCTCCACCCTACACACATTACAGAAAGAGCATCTCTGCATCATTACACACTGAACAGCCCCCCAAAGTCCTGTCCATCCTCTGTCATGCAGTCTGCAGTCTGAAACACACATGCACAACCACACAAATGCATGACAGCATGCAAACACACACACACACACACACACACATATAAACACACATGCACATATGCACACACACATGCACATATGCACACACACATACACACACACATGCATGCAAACACACACACACACATATAAACACACATGCACATATGCACACACACACACACGCGTGCTCACACACAAACACAAACAAACACACACATGCACATATGCACACACACATACACACACACACATGCATGCAAACACACACACACATTATGTCTTGCTTCTTTATAATAAAAGGGATGGGGTTATAAAAGGGTATTGAGGATGGGTTCCCTTTTGAGTCTTGGTCCTCCCAAGGTTTCTTCCTAAATTCCTGCCATCTTAGGGAGTTTTTCCTTGCCACTGTCGCCTTTGGCTTGCTCATTAGGGATCTGGACCCACGCAATTTGTAAAGCTGCTTTGTGACAACATGTGTTGTAAAAAGCGCTATATAAATAAAATTGAATTGAATTGAATTGAATATTTTGTATCTGTCCAAAGTACGTCTGCCACAGGGGTACAAAGAAGAGCTGTCTTTGCCACCTGTCACTGTGTGTGTGTGTGTGTGTGTGTGTGCACGTGTGTGTGTGCGCGTGCATGTGTGTGTGTGTGTTTGCTGTCGCCAAGTACTTTCAGCACAATGTTGTGAGATACTATCTCGTGTAGCCTATCTCCTGACCTGGAGCACTAAACCTTAATCACATTCTCTGCCACATACTCGTTAGCACTTCTAAAACATTTACACATTTTACACATGTCGCTACATTAGGGAAGAACATTCAAAACTGAAAACCATGTGTTTCTATTGGAAAACACTGCCATACAACTGCCACACCCATGTACTAATGATCCAAACCCAGTCCCCACAGGTAAAAACAGTTTTGACAAATCTTTAGTAATCACAGCCTGAACCCTATATAGAGTTGCATATCTTGGATTGCACAACGGTGGAGTTCAATACTGCATAGAGATGACGAAGAGGACGACAATGAGGAAGAGGACAAGAAACCATAACAGGTGAGATCGGAGCCAGTTTGGTTGACCATGTGGGTTGAGTTTTGGAGGCCTAATCTGTTCCCCTACACTGTAGCATCATCCAGACAAGCTCACAGAACTGAACTGTGTGTACCACTGTACTACTGCAGTGTAGTACCATGTCAGGAGTTACAGTAACTTACAGTGAAGTTTGGTTTCATGCCGATACAGTAAAACATCCACGTCATATTTTTACAGATTTGCTATACTGCCCCTTCATGGGGGAAGAAGAAGGTTGTCCACCCAGAACAGATAGAGACCATCATCAACATGGTCAGAGCAAACATTAGCATACTTTTACATCAACTTTACAGTAACAGCATATCATTACTGCAACATCCTATCAACACCCTTGAGCCTATCTGCACTATGAATATGCATAAGTATGCTCAGTTGTCCTTTCATCGATACCTTATTCCAGTGTCCTGTGCCACACAGCATTGACCACATTATGCCTATTTCATACTGTTGTACAAGACTGTAATGAACATCACAGGACACTGTGCCGTTGTCAGAGTCCCTGGCATCATCGCATCGTCACACAATGTGTGCAGCCATTGGCCAGAATGGTGGTGTTCAGAAATTTGGTCTTAGTGGATGCAATATACTGTATTCATCTTTCATCTAAGTCAGTTCACAGGCCTGAGATACAGAGAGAGAGCACAGCAGGAATTCATCTTTGCATAATTCATCCACGGAGTCCAGCTGAAAGCTCCGCCCCCTGCTGGAGTGTTTACACCCACCACATACCTCTCTCCCACACACACACTCCATCTCCCACACACACCCCACATACACAGAACCCTTACACACACACACACACTGCCACACTCACCCCATTCCCACAAACACCCCACATCATATATGAATTATACAGTCTCACAAACATAATTCCTGGTGGCAGGTGAGAAGCATGCACTGTGAGTGTGTGTGTGTGTGTGTGTGCATGTATACATTATCATGTGACACACAGACAGCCCATAATAAGAAATATATTCTTTAAAGCATTTGACACAATGAACAGTGTTCATTTTTCTTTGTGACTCTGATAAACTTCTAGTGGAGAAAGTCTTAGTCCCCAGAGCTGTGAAGTCCGTCTCCGCTCTGCCACACTTAAGGTTAAAGATAGAGTCTCCGTCCTACGACACACGTTTGTATGGACACACTGTGCTGGAATCGCTTTCTGGTTGTTTATTAATGTGTTCATGTGTTTGAAAGGGGAAGCGAGAGAGAGGGAGAGAAACAGAGGGTGAGACAGAGAGAGACGGAGGGAGAGAGACAGAGGGAGAGACAGAGAGAGGCGGAGGGAGAAAGACAGAGGGAGAGACAGAGAGAGATGGAGGGAGAGAGACAGAGAGAGACAGAGAGAGACGGAGGGAGACAGACAGAGAGAGACAGAGGGAGAGACAGAGAGAGACAGAGAGAGACGGAGGGAGAGAGACAGAGAGAGACAGAGAGAGACAGAGGGAGAGAGACAGATGGAGAGAGGGATGATATAGTATATGCAGGTAGTGATGATATTAAGATTCTATGGTTATTTCCCAGGAGAGCAGTGAGATCTCATTTGTCCTCTCTGAACTGCAGACATTATGTGCTGTTGAAAAACAGCACACAAGTGTTACAGACACACATGCACAAACCCCCACACACACACACACATAAACAAAAACATATTTACGGACAAACCAAACATACAAACAAACGTGAACAAAACATGGACAAACCTTTCTTCCAAATGTGTGTGTGTCACGAGTTATGACGAGTTATCTGTTCTATTACATTTCCAGTTGCCTGTAAATTTGGCAGACAGTAATGAGTGCTAGATCCATTAGCTGAGTGCACTGGTCCAGAAACACACATACACACACACTGCATGATGGGAAAACCAAAAGTATGAACCACTATGTAAAATAAAACATGTCAGTCTGGATAAGAACACACACACACACACACACAATACCTACATTCAGACGTTCTATTCACCCACAATGAAAATAGTCCCGAATGAGTTGTGACACATCGTGGTAGATGTCTTGTTGCTGTCCTGCTGTACATACATGTGTCCTGCTATACATACATGTGTCCTGTTATACATACAACACAGTATATGAGTGAGTGTGTATGTGGTGCTGTGTGTAAGTGTAGCATTCTGCTTTTGTATATGTGTGTGTGTGTATGTTTGTGTGTGTGTGTGTGTGTGTGTAGTGGCCCATGTGTGTGTGAAGGCGGGTGTGTGTAGCGCTCTGTGTGAGTGTGTTGAGATTGCTGAGAGTGGTCATTGAGCACCTGAGGGAATGTATGATATTTTACGTTGATCTGGCTTGTCATTCTGATTATTGTTACTAGACGTGTACTTATTTGAAGGCACAGAGATTTCTAAGTATACCAGTGTAAACAGCTAACCATTAATGGACATACATTATAGCATTAAAAAAACATCAAAAGTAAAAAGTGTGTATATAAATTCGTACCAGGAGATATTGCATAGACATATTGCATAGTGCTCTATGGTCACCGTTTATCGACCAGTAAAAAGCTAGGTAGTAATTTCAGGGTGATATAACTAGGAGGGTAAAGAGACACTAATGTCTGATGCACAGTTGCCCCTAGCTGGCTGGATTGGATTGGATTTTAGCAGTAAACTGTATGGATCAGAATTAGGCTTATGTGTATTGCAGTAGATGCCAAAGACTATAGTGCAATAGTGCGAAGAATAATACATTTTTCAATATAGAGCTTCAGTTCAGCTTTGGTGTCAGCATATATATACCCAGGTTTGTTCCATGTAATGAAATGCAATTTGGGTTCAGGTGTAAACGTATAATATAGCTTGACACATTCATAATAACTGATGTTAAGTCTCATGTTATGGTATCAAGCTTTATGTCTACTATGAACTATAAACAGATTAACGTCGTGGGGAATTAAGACCCCATGTGGTTTGGGAGAGTGTCTGGCTGGAGATGTGTACCGACCTTTCTTCTGCAATCTGAGCTAGAATAGTTTCCTTTTTCACAGAAGTGAAAGCTACACTGCAGGACCAAAACTGTTCTCTTAAAATAGGTTTTCCTGATATGTTCCTGTCTGTGTGCACAACACATACACAGAGTACACACACGCATACACATGCAGACACACGTACATTCAAATGCATGCAGAGATCTTCAATGTCATGTTTATGGGGTTTGTGTCTATATGTTATTCATACTGTCAAATGTATTTATACATTTCATGATTGTTTTATCACTTCGCTAATGAATGTGAACTTAAAATAAAGTACTTCCCAGCTGAGCTTCAATATCTTTATGCCACCATCAGCAGAAGCTACAGAAACATTACCCACTACAGTACAGAAACATTACCCACTACACTACAGAAACATTACTGTTTAATTTTACAGGTGTGTAATTGTATATGTAATTATGCAGGTGTGATTATGTAGTTGTGTGATTATTCAGTTGTGTGAACGTGCAGGTGTGTGATTATTTGGTTGTGTGGTTATACAGGGGTGTGGTTATACAGGGGTGTGTTTATACAGGGGTGTGTTTATACAGGTGTGTGGTTATACAGGGGTGTGACTATACAGGTGTGTGGTTATGCAGGGGTGTGTTTATACAGGTGTGTGGTTATACAGGGGTGTGTTTATACAGGTGTGTGGTTATACAGGTGTGTGGTTATACAGGGGTGTGTTTATACAGGGGTGTGTTTATACAGGTGTGTGGTTGCAAACATGCTTGGTATGTCATGTCCCCATGTCTTTCTCTCTGTCTAATAGCAGGTGGTTTCAGTACATCAACATACTGTAGCTCCTCACATTCCAAATCACAGCACATGTGGGTAATGACTCCTACAGTGAGTTTTTGGTTATAGCTATAGCAATGTGAAGTGTGAGTAGTGACAGTAGAAGAATGCACGGGATACACACATACACACACACTCACATGCTTAGCTGAATTTATGCTCCAACCATAGCTCCAAGAATTGAACATATTTAATCCTTTTTCCATTTCTTAGTTCTAACTGTGGAAAAATAACTGTAGAAAAAAATAACTGTTGGTAAAAAATGTTTTTTAGAATTAGTATGGAATAACATTTATTAGAAACGCTTACAGTGAACGGGGTGCTGTATTATGGAATGGCCAAGTGACCAGTGCGTCTGCTGCTGGTTATCCCCTCTAGTTCTGTCTCACATTCAGCCTGCCTAACCATCTGTGTCTTTCTCTCTCAGTCTGATAGCAGGTAGACAGCTTACTGTAACTCCTCACCTTCAGACTGACTGTCTCACTGCCTAACATGGCAACATGGTCTATATTACAGTAATGCTTGAGTTCAACAAACTTACAAATCTGATGTCTGTCTGATACTATCAGCGAGATAGTAGTTGAGTATGTACTACATTCACATTTTCTGCATTTGATAGACGATCTTATCCAGCGTGACTTACGAAAGTGGCATCTACTTTGTCGTTTACTCATAGAATATATCCTAGCACGTACAATAGGTTAAAGTTCAAGTACTGTATCAAACAACACAGTGCAATACTAAACAAAAACAAACAAATGCCAAAAAACAAACACAATACCACACAATACCAAACAATACAACACAATACCTCAACAGAAGGGTTCAGTTAATCAATAATAGTACAAAATGTCCAGAGTCATTTAAATCAAATTCATGAATCTTCAATCTACGTTTAAAGACTGCAAGAGACTGCTCGATAATTTGTGCTCACTTTTCTTTCACTGTATCTCCCCCTGCTCTCACTGTATATCTCATTGAGAACAAACCTAGGTGATTAGTCATACTGCAAACCCAGATCAAACCCAGATTAATCGCAATATCGTTAAAGAGGCAAATCGAGCGTATTTCCTGTTTGTTTGTGCATGTAGCTGTCTATGCTAAAATTCCAAACATTTCTAAGGCCATGACACAACATGCTTTTCATACCACAACTTCTTACCAACGGAATGACATCATTTGGAGATAGCATTATTGGCATTACAGTAAAACATCACTTTACAGTAAGAGATGCCTGATTAAGACCTGATCACACCAGATTAGTTACTGACCTTTTAAACCATCACAATCAGGAGTTTCATGTTCCAGATGAATTTCCACGCAATAGCAAAACTGCTTTGACTGCACTGGGTTCTGAAGTGGAGGTCCTTTGAACATTAGTACTAAAGATTCAAAATAGAGGAAACTTATTTTATCTGTTATTACAGGAGGGTTACAGTGATAGAGGACAATACTATAAGAGATGTTACAGTAACAATAGTATACATAATTATTATAAGAGATGGTGTTACAGTAAGAGAACAGAAACAGAAAGAAGATGTTTCGTCCTCTGGATAAGGAGTAAAATAAACAGTCCAGCATCAAACAACAAACACATTTTAGACATTTTCAACACATTTGCATTCAGAGTGGATAAAATAAATGCAGTGTATTTTTGTCACCTTTGGTTTAATGACGTTGTAAAGATTACACCTTGGAGTTATTGCTTGGGAAAGTGTATGGGAGTGTATGGGAGTGTATTGGAGGTGTATGGGAGGTGTATGTGAGTGAATGGGAGTGAATGGGAGTGTATGGGAGTGAATGGGAGGTGTATGGTAGGTGTATGGGAGTGTATGGGAGTGTATGGGAGATGTATGGGAGTGTATGGGAGTGAATGGGAGTGTATGGGAGTGTATGGGAGTGTATGGGAGTGAATGGGAGTGTATGGGAGTGTATGGGAGTGAATGGGAGGTGTATGGTAGGTGTATGGGAGTGTATGGGAGTGTATGGGAGATGTATGGGAGTGTATGGGAGTGAATGGGAGTGTATGGGAGTGTATGGGAGGTGTATGGGAGTGAATGGGAGTGTATGGTAGGTGTATGGGAGTGTATGGTAGGTGTATGGGAGTGTATGGGAGTGTATGAGAGTGTATGGGAGGTGTATGGGAGTTTCTGGGAGGTGTATGGGAGTGTATGGGAGTTTATGGGAGTGTATGGGAGTGTATGGGAGTGTATGGAGTGTATGGGAGTTTATGGGAGTGTATGGGAGGTGTATGGAGTGTATGGGATTGTATGGGAGTGTATGGGAGGTGTATGGGATTGTATGGGAGTGTATGGGAGTTTATGGGAGTGTACGGGAGTGTATGGAGTGTATTGGAGTGTATGGGAGTGTATGGAGTGTATGGGATTGTATGGGAGTGTATGGGAGGTGTATGGGATTGTATGGAGTGTATGGGAGTGTATGGGAGTGTATGGGAGTTTATGGGAGTGTATTGGAGTGTATGGGAGTGTATGGGAGTGTATTGGAGTGTATGGGAGTGTATGGGAATCAAAGTTGTAGCGGTTTATATCTGTGTGTGAGTGTGTGTGTGTGTGTGTGTGTGTGTGTGTGCGAGTGTGAGAGAGAGCATGTGCGTGTGAATGTGTATCATGTGTGTTTGTGCTGATTCACAACAGGGACAACCGCATTTCTTTCATTTAAGCACAATTCTTTGATGTATGCCTTATGGAAACCATTCCGTGTGTGGATCTGATTCTTTAATAAAGTCCACTTAAATACGGACATTAATTTGGCTGCTCGGCAAAGCTGGCCGGTCTGTATGATATCATCACTGCCGTCTTGGTCTGTCCCCCCATGACCCACAGTTCCATTGGAATTCCAGGATGATGATGTCACCATGGAGACTGAGGGCTTAAAGAGAATGTGGTGTCTCCCTCAAGCCTCCCTTCGCCATGCCGCACAATGGACATGGGGGGAGGGGGTTCGAATAAAGAGGAGCCCTTATATCAACTAAGCATTGGTGCTAGAGTGAGTCTGGGTTCCAGAGTGAGTGTGGGCTCTGGAGTAAGCCTGGGTTGGAGGGTGAGCTTGGTCTGGCTGTGGTGGGTAGGAGAAGCCAGGAGAGTTAACCACAAGATTCTCATGTGCCAACAGTGGGTGAAAATGGAAGCAATCAGCTGCCCAGGCATCAAAGCATTTGGCGCAGGTTTTGATTAACCGAAGGAAATTACTCAAACGGCCACTATTTGATCGCTCTTCAATATTCCTGTCTGCTACTCCACAGAAGTACTGTAGAGACTGTGTGTTTTGAAGCAGTCTGCCTTATAATGTTCTACGTTTATGCTATATACTAATATCTTACAGTATGCTACACTTCCAACTGTGATGCTGAGCTTGGCGTCCTGGTGGACACTGGTAATGTTTAATTACCATGTTACTGCAAAATCTCTATGGTCCACACCAACATATTTCTCCTTTTCAGCTGCTCAAACATGTAAGCAGGTTATTTCTGGTTAATCTCACATGAACCTTTAAATGTATCTCGCTTGTACAGTAGTACACAGTTCTTACACCCACCCACCCATGAGAAATTTACTTAAACCCCACCCCATATATGCAACAAACCCCACCCCATATGTGCAATAAACCCCACCCCATATATGCAATAAACCCCACCCCATATATTCAATAAACCCCACCCCATATATGCAATAAACCCCACCCCATATGTGCAATAAACCCCACCCCATATGTGCAATAAACCCCACCCCATATGTGCAATAAACCCCACCCCATATATTCAATAAACCCCACCCCATATATGCAATAAACCCCACCCCATATGTGCAATAAACCCCACCCCATATATTCAATAAACCCCACCCCATATGTGCAACAAACCCCACCCCATATGTGCAATAAACCCCACCCCATATGTGCAATAAACCCCACCCCACATGTGCAACAAACCCCACCCAATATGTGCAATAAACCCCACCCCATATGTGCAATAAACCCCACCCCACATGTGCAACAAACCCCACCCAATATGTGCAATAAACCCCACCCCATATGTGCAATAAACCCCACCCCACATGTGCAACAAACCCCACCCAATATGTGCAATAAACCCCACCCTGTCACGGGCAGGAGGTGCGAACGAAAAGGAAGCGATCACGCAAAGTCTCAGAGAAAAAGAGGGGTTTAATCATTAAAGTGCGCAAACCAAAAACCCGTGTACTGTTCCGAATTCAGGAAATAATAACCAGCAGTCAACTGGTACATAGACAAGGCATATATAGCCAAACAAACGACCATCAGGTGAGGGAGCTAATAAGCCCCGCCCACCTGAGGGACGCAACACAACACAACAACAACAAGACAACTGCCGCTGTGCCGGAGGCGACCGGTAGGGGGAGCCTCCCTCACCGTGACACACCCCATATGTGCAATAAACCCCGCCCAATATGTGCAGTGAACCCCACCCCAATATGTGTAATAAATCCTACCCACATGCAATGCAATCTACATTAACTCCACCCCATACATGCAATAAACCCCAACCCATTGTCACAATCTACATAAACTCAACCCAACACCCATATATGTAATAAACCTATAACCCTCAACCCCAACAAACAATCTGGGACATTAAGGGTAGAGACCTAAACTTGGCCCCACAAGGGTGGTGATTCAAGCCCCCCCAACCAGCAGTAAGCTGGGCTGAAGTGCCCATGAGTAAAAGTTACTTACCCCCCCAGCTGCTCCCCAGAAACTGCTCTGGGTGTGTGTGTTCACTCTGGTTGGGTTAAATGCAGCGGAATTTCCCTAATTTCCTTCTTGTTTTCCAATCTATATGAACATCAACCACCAACCACACACACCCCATGCTCAGAAATGCAATCTACACAAACCCAACCAACATTAGCCGAGCCCCCGTGTGTTCAGGTCAGATACTCCCAGCACATACTCCCACACGCTCAAGCCCCACATACCATCATCATCAACCACTGCAGACACTTTGCACTTTAAACGTTAAACGTGTATAATAAATAATGTTAAATTAACGACCTATAAATACATATAAAAAAAATAAGCCTGGCTCCTCTACCAGAGGCTTGGGAGCTGCCAGAATCGTATCTGTTCCCAGGACGGCACTCTTCTGTACACATCGTGGATGTTCTTCCTAGGATCTGGAGCTGGAGCTCCCCCAGTATGGGGGTCACAGCCCCCAGTATGGGGGTCACAGCTCCCAGTATGGGGGTCACAGCTCCCAGTGCTCAGATTACCTCTGTTTCCTTCACCTTCCACATCTTTTCCAGCTCTTCTTTCAGCCCTGGATATTCTTTCGAGCTTCTCGTGTTTCTTGTGCCTGACGTTGCTATCATAATAAGTGGTAAAGTACAGTTTCCAGAGAAACAGGATGTTTCGGACAGACGTCCTTCTTTAGATGTGCAAGCAAGTACGCTGCAAATCTTCAGATTTTTACACACACACACATATGTGAAATGTGTTTCTGTGTTGGAAATAAAACAACAGAAAGCAAGTGGCTAAAGTTATTTGACATCTTCAGCTTCCATGTTACATTAATGTTGATGTTAATGTTAGTGTTGGATTTGGGTTTAAGGTTTTAGGGTGTTTAGGGTGCACTAACACACTATGTCTCCAGTCTGAATGCTGCACCTTGTAAAAGGTTAATATCCCAAATTGCTGGGTTCAGATTGGGAGGGAAAACTGGTTAGGTTTCAGGTCAGGAAGGAAAAATGGGTTTGGGTTAATATTAGGGTTATGGTTAGGGTTAGGATTAAGGTTAATGTTTGGGTTTAGGTTAATGTTAGGTTTTAGATTAATGTTAAGGTTCACATTAACGTATATTTAAATTAAATATATATTCTACATGTATTCTGAATATACAATTTTGATGTGTTTTAAGGGAACATGTTACTGAACAGCCTCCGTTTAGGGCAGAACATGAAGCATTGTGTTTCAAATGATGTCCAATCACATCTACAGGCTTTATCTGGGGTAAAGGATAACGGATTTTGTGTGGTACGGGGATAAAAGTTGATGTTGATAGACTTGTTTAGTGCAGATAGAGTTATGTAGTGTATATTTGATTGCGTATGTTCCACTGTATCTTAAACGTAAACTTATTCAAATTAAAGTTCACTGTTCTACTAGAAGATCGTCCACAGATGTGGTTCCCCTTGTTTTAAAGGAGAGTGGGTAGAGATGTGGTTCCTCCATGTTTTAGATTAAAGTGAGTGGAGATGTGGGTAGGGATGTGGGCTGGTCTCCAGGATGCCTATAAGGACCACAGTGGAAATAAATCTCAGGACTTTTTTAGCTGCATGCCCAATATCTGTTTCTTTTTTATTATAGGCATCACATCTTATGAAGTGTGGTAATGCTTTTTAAAAACATGAAACTGTTTTAAAAAATCGATCAATCAACAAACTTTTATCGCCTTAGTCAGATACTGAGGAAAACATTCAGTAAAATGGGTCTCTTGTGATAACACCCTCTGGATTTTAAGCTGATAATAAAAATATTACAGTTTTTCCCAAATGCATACACACAAAATGTGGAACTATGCACACAAGTCCAAGAACATGAAGATCATGTGTCAACATTGTGACCCCAAACTGCTAAACTCTAAGCACAATTCTATATGTTTTCACTCAAATATCAATCTAAATCGCAGCTTTGCAAATCACTAAACACAAATAGCATCATTTAGTACACCTTGGTCACCTAAGAATCACTGACCTTCAAATAAAAAACCTAATTACCAAGTAGTCTCATACAAGTTGCACCTGTGCAAACATAATTAGAAGAACGTTTCAATCATTTGTCAGAGTATAAAAGAGGCCTCAAGTGCCTGATACAGGTGTTAGGTGAGATGATGGAGCTACAGGAGCACAGAGGAAGAGGAAGAGGAAGGCAAAGACGAGGCAATCTTTCAAATGAAATACGGGCAACCTTAGTGGACCATGTATTGAATCATGGCCTAACCATGACTGAAGCTGGGCGTCGAGTCCAGCCAAATTTGAGCCGCTTTACAGTAGCCTCAGTTATCCAGGCTTTTACAGAAGAGAATAGGTAAGTAACCACTTTATGGTTTTAGTGTTCACAGACTTGTGCACTATAGAGCAATGTTTGTCTTTACATTTCCAGTATGTAGCAATATTGTGAAATGCGTATCTTTACAGTAATGTGTGTATATACTTTTTTCAGAATAGAAAGACGGCCAGCAAGAGGCGGCAGACGCCAGAAATTCACACTTGAACAAGAGACCACCATAGTAAACCTGGTTTTGGAAAACAATGCCATTACCCTGAGGGAAATCAGGGACAGAGTCCTGGAAGATAATGTTCATTTCACAAACATTGATCAGGTCAGCCTGTCCACAATTGACCGCGTTTTAAAATGTCACCAGCTGAGTATGAAACAAGTATATCGTGTTACATTTGAGCGCAACTCTGGCCATGTGAAGGAGCAACGCTACCAATATGTGCATGTGAGTACAGCACCCTCTCAGTCCCCTTTTTGGACAGGTCACTGTTTACCTCGGTGTCTATAGGTTGGCTTTTTGTCTAATATGGTCATTTTCCTTTTTGCCAGAGAGTGCTTGAACTGGATGCCAGTGCTGTTCCTTATGAATATATATTCATTGATGAAGCAGGGTTCAACCTGCATAAGATCAGGCGGCGGGGGAGGAACATCATTGGCAACCGTGCCATTGTCAATGTCCCTGGGCAGCGTGGTGGAAACATCACCATGTGTGCTGCCATTGGTCACCGTGGGGTCATACATCACCATGCACAACTTGGGCCTTATAACACTCCTCGTTTGGTATCATTTCTTGATGAACTCAAAAACATCCTCAACCTCCCACAGGAAGAACCAGAGCAGCCTTCCTATGTTCTCATCTGGGATAATGTATGTTTCCACCGGGCAGCTCTGGTCAATGACTGGTTCACTAACAATCCACAATTTGTTGTGCTGCACCTTCCAGCATATTCCCCATTTCTAAATCCAATAGAGGAATTCTTTTCTGCGTGGAGGTGGAAAGTTTACGAACGCAGACCCCACGAGCGTGTGGCGCTACTACAGGCAATGGAGGAGGCATGTGACAACATCCAAGCAGATGATTGCCAAGCATGGATTCGTCATGCAAGGCGTTTTTTCCCCCGCTGTTTGGCGAGGGAGAATATAGCAACTGATGTTGATAAGGTCCTCTGGCCTGACCAAGATCAGAGAATTGATGAACAGTGATATGTTTCTTTGCATTTTGCAATAAATTTTACTTTTGATTTACTTGTCATGTTTCTCATTGTACGTACATTGGTGAAAATTAGTTTTGCAACTTACTACATACAGTAAAATGGCTTACATTTGTGTCACATATGCATGTAGTACTGTAAATGCTATATGGGGTCCTACACCACACCAAATAAATATAAAGAACAGAAAGCTAACATATTTTCATGGACTTGTATGCATTTGAGCAGTGGCCTTATGAACTCAAAAACATACACAAATACTTCTGATAATAGTCCTTTGAATTTATCTTGTCAGTGTTTATTTGATGCTCTCCAAGAGAAGCATATAAAATAGCTGTGTGTGTTGTTTTGGTGGAGGGAATCAGTTTTGCTAGAGATTTGTGGAGTTTCAACAAAGCAGTTAATAATTGTCAGTTTGTGTGTAGAGTTTTGAGAAACCGAGCCAAATTTCTAGAAATGCGTTTAAACATTTGAGAAAAACTGTAAGTGTATTATTAGGTGGTTTTGTATGTGTGACGAAGTCAATGCCACTGTTTGAAATATGAAAGTTAGTGTGGTAATAAGTCATTGTGTGTGTGGGGGTTGGCCTTTAACCCTACTCTTGACACACTTTGTGTGTGTGTGTGTTTGCGTGTGTGTGTGTGTGTGTGTTTGTGTGAGAAAAAGCCATTTCTGTTTCCCATTCAGATTCCTCAGCAGGGGTAAGACCTGAAACAACAAAGACTGACACATACAAAAGATCCACAGTGTGTGTGTGCATGTGTGTGTGTGTGTGCAAGAGAGAGAGAGAGAGAGACAGGTCACAGTGTGTATATGAGAGGCCAGAGTGTGTGTGTGTGTGTGTTTGTGTGAGAGAGAGAGAGAGAGAGAGAGAGAGATAAAGAGAGAGAGAGGGAGAGAGAGAGAGAGAGGGACAAGAGACACAGACAGGAGTGGTCTATTCAGCAGTTCCTAGCACTGCCATCTGCCTTAGGTGTACACACACATAACCACGTGCAAACACACCCAGACACACACACACATTCATAACCACACATAAACACACCGAGTCATACACACACAAACACAAATTTTCAAGCGTGCACACACGCTTACAAATAAAGCATTATGCACAGTGTGAAAACTCCGTCTCTCACTGAGAGGGGCCTGTGAGGTGTGACACTAAATATTTATTTCCTTTTATGTCCATATGTGATTGTAAATAGGGAGAAAGCCAATGGTTTTATTTCAGCTTAAAGGAAGAACTGAAGCATGAAGAATCAAAAATAAAGGGAGTGAAAAGAGAGAGAAATATATAGAGAGAGGGAGGAAATGAGGGGTAGAAAGCGACAGACAGATATATAGTGAGAGGAATGAGAGGCAGATATAACGAGAGAGGGATGAGAGACAGATGAGAAAGAGATACAGAGGAAAGAGAGACATGTATAGAGATAGGGATGAGAGATATATAACAAGAGAGGAATGAGAGACAGATATAAAGAGACAGAGGAAAGAGAGACATGTATAGAGATAGGGATGAGAGAGATATAAAGAGAGAGCGGGATGACAGACATATAAAGAGAGGAACGAGAGACAGATAAAAAGAGAGAGAGAGGGTAGAAAGAGAGAGTAGAAATGAAAGGAGCTGGTACGGAGAAAGTGGGCAGGGCAAAGAACAGACAATGTGTGTGAATGTTAGAGAGAGACAGACAGAAGGATACATCTTACCCATGATGCACTAGGGCACTGCCCCAGCATGACTCTGCATTTAATAAAGAATGTAAAAGTTTCTTGTCTGTTATACGACAGCTGGGCTCTAAAATGTGGCACACTACACCATAGCTGTTACGCAAGCCTTCTCCCTTCCACACGAGGAAAAAGGAGACGTGTTAGAAAATCTCCCTATATTGAATAGTCAACAGCACAAAGACATGCTTAGCAACTTAAATTACAGCATTCAACCTAGAGTGCGTGTGTTTGTGTGTGTGTGTTTGTGTGTGTGAGACAGAGTGAAAGTGTGCATGTGTGTGTATGTGTGTGTGTGAAAGAGTGTGTGTGCATGTGTGTGTGTGTGATAAAGATAGTGAGAGAGCAGGAGTATGTGTGTTATGTGTGTGTGTGAGAGAGAGAGTGAGAGAGCAGGAGTATGTGTGTGTGTGTGTGAGAGAGAGAGTGAGAGAGCAGGAGTATGTGTGTTATGTGTGTGTGAGAGAGAGAGTGAGAGAGCAGGAGTATGTGTGTTATGTGTGTGAGAGAGAGAGAAGACAGAGGGAGTGAGTAGCAGTACTACTAACCTCTTTTGTAGATGAATAGCTGCCAATATCCACAGCTCAGAAGAAACAGAAACATATCAGGACTTGGAAATCACTTTAGATTAGATGTACACACACACACACACACACAGGCACACTCACTAGACCTATATGTAAAATATTTGAAAGTGTTATCAGCAAATTAAAACGAACGTCGCACATTCACACAGTCACACAACTGGATCACACTGGAAGCTAAGGTGCAGTTTCATAACTTGCAGCATCTCAATTTGTGTGTGTGTGTGTGTGTGTGTGTGTTTGAGGGGGTGTTTTACAGTGGCCTTTGTTTGTGAGAACAACTGCCTAATTTCTCCCCCTTCCCCCCTCTCAGTCCTTCTGTGAAAGACTGTGTGAATGAGGATGAAAAAATGAGAGAGTGTGTGGCTGAATTGGAGTATCAGGTAGCAGACCTGAGGGACAAACCAGAGAGACAGACAGGCAGAGACAGACAGAGAGAGCGAGACAGAGAGTAACAGAACAAAGAAAGAAGTCTTACTACCCCTACCAATACTATTACTACCCCTACCAATACTATTACTGCCCCTACCAATACTATTACTGCCCCTACCCCTATCATTAGTTCTACTATTACTACCCATACCTGTACTACTACTGATAATACTAATAAAATAATAATACTAATTATTATTATTACTATTATTATTATTATTATTATTATTATTATTATTATTATAAGTTGTATGTCAGTGTTGGATCTGCTATTCTGATTTTTCTGACTCTGCAGTTAAACACACTCTTGTGCTCTTTGGCCAGGATCAGTGCCACTACACTCACTGGATCAATCAGTACACAGAGATGCACCTCACACTGACATCATCAAAAGAAAAATAGATGAACAGAGAGAGAGAGAGAGAGAGAGAGAGAGAGAGCATATGGCTGGCATGGAATAAAGAAAACATATGGCAGCAGAGAGGAGGTGCAGCAGGGGTTTATCCGGGAGAGACGCGAGAGAGAGGGAGACAGTTAGAGATGGGGGAGACGGGAGAGAGAGAGAGAGACAGGGAGAGATGGGAAGAAGGGAGAGAGAGAGAGAAAGAGAGACAGGGAGAGATGGGGGAGACGGGTGAGAGAGAGAGAGAGACAGGGAGAGATGGGAGAGAGAGAGGTAGCTGGACAGAGATGGGGAGAGACAGAGACAGAAAGAGAGTAATTCAGAGAAAGAAAGAAAGAGAGAGAGAAGGAGACATGGGGGAAAGAAAGAGTAAGACAGAGAGAGAGAAAGAGAGAGAGAGAGAAGGAGATGTGTGGGGGGGGATTTTCACTCTCTATCTCCCCTCCCCCCTTCATGCTTTAATTATTCTTGAACAAAATGGAGGGGAGTGGAGAGGGAGAGTAACAGTGTAAGGGTGCAGTCACCATTCTCCATTCCACAGGCCACAACAATACACACCCGCCCTCTCCAGTTCCCTCCCAAACGCTCACTCCTTCTCTCCTTCCCTTTGCCATCACCAAGTGAGAGCATTGTGGAGCTGTTTCCATGGAGATGTGGGTCAAACTGCTACTGTGAAGTACCCTGTGGATATGACAGAGAGAAAAAGAGACTACGAGAAAGACGAGAGAAAGAGAAGGACAAAGAAAGATAATAGTTCACTCTCCTCTCTTAATCTAGGTCACTGGCAGCCTCTGATCTGCTGTGTGTGTGTCTGTGTGTTTGCTTGTATGTTAAATGCAGGGGGCTCCTTGCAGCATTATATTTCAACAAACAGCTAATAACTCTGAGGGAAATGTCTCTGTCCTCAGCCTCAGCACTGTGTTATGTCTCTGTCCTCAGCCTCAGCACTGTGTTATGTCTCTGTCCTCAGCCTCAGCACTGTGTGTTATGTCTCTGTCCTCAGCCTCAGCACTGTGTTATGTCTCTGTCCTCAGCCTCAACACTGTGTGTTATGTCTCTGTCCTCAGCCTCAGCACTGTGTTATGTCTCTGTCCTCCACCTCAGAACTGTGTTATGTCTCTGTCCTCTGTATCTAAGCAAATATATCCCCCACAATATACAATAGAATCTTAGTTATGTTAAATATCTGCTCTTTTATGAACCATGTCAAAGGATCTGTGTCATTATTTACTAATTTCTTTTTAATTTATTCTCCATCCATCCATTTACATCCGCTTATCCAGGTCCTGGTCGCAGGAGCAGTAGCCTAAGGAAACAGGCCCAGGTTCCCCTCTCCACAGCCACCTCTTCCAGCTCTTCTGGGGGGATACTGAGGTGTTCCCAGGACAGCCGAAAGATATAATCCCCTCAGCGTGTCCTGGGTCTTCCCTGGTGTCTCCTCCCACTTGGACATGCCTGGAACACCTCACCAGGGAAACGCCCATCCGGACCAGATGCCCAAACCACCTCAACTGGCTCGTCTCTACATGGACTCCTCTCTACATCTCTACTTGGCTCTACTCCAGTCTCTCCTGGATGACCGTACTGCTCACCTTATCTCTAAAGGAGATAAGCCCGGACACCCTACGGAGAAAACTCATTTCAGTGATCTCATTCTTTCGGTCACTACCATAGGTGAGAGTTAGAACATAGATTGACCAGTAAATTGAGAGCTTTGCCTTTTTTTGCTCAGCTCTTCAGCACAACTGCAGCTGCTGCACTGATCCACCTGTCAACCTCCCATCCCATCCTTCCCTCACTCGTGAACAAGAACCCGAGATACTTAAACTCTCCACTTGAGGTAAGGACTCTCTACCAACCCGGAGAGGGCACTCCACCCTTGTCCGACCGAGTACCATGGTCTCAGTTTTAGAGGTGCTCCATTTTATTTACTCTCATTATTTGCTATTTATTGTATATTATATATTTATTTCCACTCATAAACTATTTGCGCGTTTATTAGCAAAAGCATAAACAACATGGAACATGCACACAGGCAGTGAGATGAGTGTGAACTGGCAAAGACAAAGACTAACAAACACGCTTAAGAACACAAACGAGACAAATCTGCAACACATTAACGTTAACGAGACGAACACACACACAGACGTTAACATACATAGACATATACACTCAGACACAGAGGCACTACTTAGGTAGAGGTGAAGTATAGGTAGGTATACTTAGGTAGAGGTGAAGTATAGTTAGGTCTACTTAGGTAGAGGTGAAGTATAGTTAGGTCTACTTAGGTAGAGGTGAAGTATAGGTAGGTATACTTAGGTAGAGGTGAAGTATAGTTAGGTCTACTTAGGTAGAGGTGAAGTATAGTTAGGTCTACTTAGGTAGAGGTGAAGTATAGTTAGGTCTACTTAGGTAGAGGTGAAGTATAGGTAGGTATACTTAGGTAGAGGTGAAGTATAGTTAGGTCTACTTAGGTAGAGGTGAAGTATAGTTAGGTCTACTTAGGTAGAGGTGAAGTATAGTTAGGTCTACTTAGGTAGAGGTGAAGTATAGTTAGGTCTACTTAGGTAGATATAGAGCATGAAAACATTTAAAAATAAGTAAATAAGTCAAATCAAGTAGCCTCTGTTGTCATTGAATAGCACACTGAGCAACATCTGAGTGCATTTCAGAGGCGGGACTAACAATATGACTATGAAACAGTAGTATTGCACATAAGCAAATTGCAAACAATTATTGCAAGGTCAGTGCAGAATCGAAATCAAACCAGGCTTCAAGTATACTCAAAAGCATGATCATTACAAATGAAATTGACAAGTTTGTCATAACTATCACTCGCAGAGTACATATGGTCTGAGTTTGAAGGAATTTGTTTGAGGTTAAACTTCAGTATGGCAATGGCTTTGGAATAAAAAATGGACAAATCTGGTGATATGAGTTTTATTGGTTCTTAAACAGTTCAAACAAGCGATGCGCAGGACTGGATGAGCCTTTTAAAATATTTAAGGAGATATTTAAGGCAAGGAGAAGTGAAGCTGTCGTCTAACACCTGTACCTGGTGCTTTACAATGTTCTGTGCAGTCTTTATTACTGTCTGCAGGCATTTGTTCTCCATATTAGTGCTATTGCCAAACCACGACAAGATGTCGTGCATGAGGAAACTCTCAATGGAGCAGCAGTAAAATGATAGCAAGACCTGTTGTGGCACGTTTAACTCCATGGCACAAAACTCCAGATACTTCATCCTGGCCTGCAGCTTTACGTGTGTTGGGTTTACCCAGAATGCACATCACGTCAGTGGCTTAAAAGGCAAGTACCATGGCAGTGATGACAGGAGCTGGATCATTGGCCTACGCTGTTCCCACAACAACTAAAGACCTGCTGAAGATGTTCAGCCACGGAGACCCATTCACACACACACACACACACACTCACAAACGAGTTCGCACAGATGAGAAGAGGCATCAGACAAGAGGTGATGAAGGAGGGCCAATGGCGGGCGTAATGATAGCTGGCTAATTAACAAAAACGTTGATAATGTAATGGCTAATGGCTTATCTTTCCTAATGTTAGATTCTCGTCTAATTATTACATAACGTAAAACAGGTACCCTAGATTTGCCCTATATTAGATCACTAAGTAACACATGAATTCATACCCAAGGTTAAATGACTAACTAAATCTTTATCTCAGAGAATTATACATCTGAAAACTGACTAAATATGTATCCAGTCGACTTCAGATTATGGTGCTGGCAAGCATAGCACCCTTCATACAACACAAAGTGGACGCAAACTGAATTTCTTCTAGCTAATATTATTCCAGAATTTTTTACTAAGGTTTAAAATGTAAAAATGCAGTTTAGATAAATAGGTTGCATCTGAATAGTACATCTGAATGTTTATGGTTGAAGTAGAGAGTAAGAGAAGTAAGAATGGTGAAACTGGGAAGTGTCCAGTGGAGCCGTATGGTTTGAGAGTCCTGTGAAAAAGCAGACATGCTTACCTAGTCTGCCCAGCCACTAAATGTCAACATTGTAGAGCTACATTCTTACCCACCCAAATACCTACCTGCTCAGCAGAGAAAGTCGATGTTAAGGTTTGTGGTGGTATTTAAATGCAGGCAGTTTTTCATGTTCCTATATGTTCAGTAATAATGTTGTGAGCACTCCAAAGGAGCTTCACTAAGGCAGCACAGTGGCTCGCTAGTTAGTGCTTTCACCTTTCAGCATTAGTGTCTTGGGTTTGAGTGCTTATCTGGCTGGATTTGAGTGCTTATCTGGCTGGGTTTGAGTGCATATCTGGCTGGATTTGAGTGCATATCTGGCTGGGTTTGAGTGCATATCTGTCTGGATTTGAGTGCTTATCTGGCTGGATTTGAGTGCATATCTGGCTGGATTTGAGTGCATATCTGGCTGGGTTTGAGTGCTTATCTGGCTGGATTTGAGTGCATATCTGGCTGGATTTGAGTGCATATCTGGCTGGATTTGAGTTCTTATCTGGCTGGATTTGAGTGCATATCTGGCTGAATTTGAGTGCATATCTGGCTGGGTTTGAGTGCTTATCTGGCTGGATTTGATTGCATATCTGGCTGGATTTGAGTGCATATCTGGCTGGATTTGAGTGCATATCTGGCTGGGTTTGAGTCTCTGGGTTCCTCCCACAGTCCACAAATGTTGGTGTTTCAGTAATAACTGGCAGGTGTGTTTGTGAGTGTGTGTTTGCGTGCCCAGTGATGGATGGTGCTCTGTCCTGAGTGTTGTCCTCTCTCCCCTCCCTACGGTTCACCAAGGGATTCTGGGTGAGACTATGTTGTGTGTGATTAGCTACTGTTTCTTTCTGGTGTGTTAAGTGGATGTAAAAGCATTGTTAGTGTGTTGATTGTAAAGTATCATTGGTGAGAGAAAGATGAGAAAGATGCTGTATAACTAAGGCTCTATGTAAATTTGACTAGGTTCTATGTAAATTAGGCAGGGCTGTATGCAAAACAGGTCCAGGTTATATGTTAATCAGACTGAGTTGCTAGCTGAAGTTAGGTTATATGTAAAAGAGGTGAAGAGTCTGTCAAATCTTTGCAACCGATCAAACTGTCAGATGTCTAATGTCATTCTGTGTAATATTCCACAAAAAGCAGAAGGTGAATAGAAGTGCACTGTATTATAAAGGGATTGTTTAAATGTAAGTTTAGTAAAGGTCCAGGTTGTCCCAGACGCTCCAGTGGACCTGGGATCCTGCTGCTGGGATGGTGAAGTAGATACTAAATTATACCACAACAGTAAATATTATAAATAAGGAAGAGAGAAACTGCTTATAGTGTCCAGGATGGTGCTGCTATGTACTTTCGGCTCTGATGTTTTCAATTTTGTGTTTGATAGCAGTATTTTTAGTTCTGTGTCTTGTAGCAGTGTTTTAGTGTTTTTTTTTTCAACACAGTGTGTGTCAGTGTGTGTTTGGGAGTGTTCTTCAACCGTGTGTTTTATCTGTGTGTTTATCTGTGTGTGTTTTAGCTGTGTGGATGTTAATGTGCCAGAGCTGTAGGCTGTTTCTGACGTATCTGCTGGAGGCAGGGTGCCCTTACTGCCTGCTTATAATAATTAGCATGTTAAATGTGTGCTGGCACCCCTGACTCAGCATATATTATTATAATCAGGCAGTAACCCCTCCTATGTTCAAAAAGAGAAAAAAACATCATGGACATTGTTGTCATGGTAGCAAGCATCCCAACGGCAACGAGGATTATACAACAGTTCATCTTAATTTACATTTAAATAAAAACACAAAGGGACTCCTTACCTAAAATGATGTACCTCTACTCCTTTATTAATCAGGCCGCAGTGAAGCTAAGATGACTAAAACACATTCTCCCCAGGTTTGCTCTGCTCTAGGTCTGTGAATCCCCAGGTCTGTGACTCCCCACATCTGTGATTCCCATGTCTGTGATTCCCATGTCTGTGATTCCCCAGAGCCCCTTGATTCATTCTTAACAAGAGTTTGCTGAAAGTTCCTGTCATGATTTGGTATTTTTATAATTTGTGATAGAACTTTTACAACTTCTGAACATCATAGGCAGGTTATCACAGGCACACACACATACACACCCATGCATGAACTCTCTCTCTCACACACACACACACACACACACACACACACACACACACGCACACACACAGTACCAGAGCTCTTTATGGGCTGCATTGTCAGTCTTGTCATTAATAATTTTCTTGTTTCTTCATAAAGGTTATGGTTTCATGTTAGGGGTTAAGGTTAGGGGTTAAGGTTAGGATGAAAGCATTTACATAAGTGTATAAGCACAAGCTATCAGAAATAGTGTTACCATGGAAACATGCTATTCTGTACAAGATGAAGGGTTATTATGTGGAAAACCAGCAGTATACTGGGATGTTGCCTAGCAACAAAAGACTCATGCTGGTAATTCACATAAGAAGAGAGGAAGCTTGATGAAATTTCAGCACATGGCCCTTTACACAAACCTGCATATTCACATACAACCTTTCACACACATATTCACCCACATACACACAAACACAAAAACAAACAACTTTTGCACACAAACACTTGCATACAGACACACACTCACATGCCCTTCTCACACAACTGCACATACACACAAACACTTGCATACAGACACACACTCACATGCCCTTCTCACACAACTGCACATACACACAAACACTTGCATACAGACACACACTCACATGCCCTTCTCACACAACTGCACATACACACAAACGCACACAAGTGCAAACACACAAAGCCCCATTACACACACATTACACAAAGAGCTGTGCACACACACTGCTCTGAACACACATAAACGTGCACAGCCTTTACACGTGTGTTTTTCACCATCACATATACAAAATTGTGCACAGTTGCAGATAGCCTCAACTTTATGTATAAAGAATTGGTGGAATGTGTCACACATTTCAACAGAGGCATCAAAATGAGAAATAATCGACGGATGGAGCGCCGCAGTAATAGCACTAAACATGATATTAGGATCGTGAGAGTTCTTATTGATCATATTAGAGAAGCGTGTAGCCTTTGCATTTTTACTGATTACTGATACTTAATCAATAAATAAGAGACCTGGAATGTGTTCTTTTTCCATTTCTGTCCTGCTTTCCTACAATCCAGTGTAAGTGTGTATAGAGGCAGTCTAGTGTAAGTGTGTATAGAGGCAGTCCAGTGTAAGTGTCTATAGAGGCAGTCTAGTGTAAGTGTGTATAGAGGCAGTCCAGTGTAAGTGTCTATAGAGGCAGTCTAGTGTGTATAGAGGCAGTCCAGTGTAAGTGTCTATAGAGGCAGTCCAGTGTAAGTGTGTATAGAGGCAGTCCAGTGTAAGTGTGTATAGAGGCAGTCTAGTGTAAGTGTGTATAGAGGCAGTCCAGTGTAAGTGTGTATAGAGGCAGTCCAGTGTAAGTGTCTATAGAGGCAGTCTAGTGTAAGTGTGTATAGAGGCAGTCCAGTGTAAGTGTCTATAGAGGCAGTCCAGTGTAAGTGTGTATAGAGGCAGTCCAGTGTAAGTGTGTATAGAGGCAGTCTAGTGTAAGTGTGTATAGAGGCAGTCCAGTGTAAGTGTGTATAGAGGCAGTCCAGTGTAAGTGTGTATAGAGGTAGTCCAGTGTAAGTGTGTATAGAGGCAGTCCAGTGTAAGTGTGTATAGAGGCAGTCTAGTGTAAGTGTGTATAGAGGCAGTCCAGTGTAAGTGTCTATAGAGGGAGTCCAGTGTAAGTGTGTATAGAGGCAGTCCAGTGTAAGTGTGTATAGAGGCAGTCCAGTGTAAGTGTGTATAGAGGCAGTCCAGTGTAAGTGTGTATAGAGGCAGTCCAGTGTAAGTGTGTATAGAGGCAGTCTAGTGTAAGTGTGTATAGAGGCAGTCCAGTGTAAGTGTCTATAGAGGGAGTCTAGTTTAAGTGTGTATAGAGGCAGTCCAGTGTAAGTGTCTATAGAGGCAGTCTAGTGTAAGTGTGTATAGAGGCAGTCCAGTGTAGGTGTCTATAGAGGCAGTCCAGTGTAAGTGTCTATAGAGGCAGTCTAGTGTAAGTGTGTATAGAGGCAGTCCAGTGTAAGTGTGTATAGAGGCAGTCCAGTGTAAGTGTGTATAGAGGCAGTCTAGTGTAAGTGTGTATAGAGGCAGTCCAGTGTAAGTGTGTATAGAGGCAGTCCAGTGTAAGTGTCTATAGAGGCAGTCCAGTGTAAGTGTGTATAGAGGTAGTCCAGTGTAAGTGTTTACACTACACAAACACACATACAGACACACTCTGACAACCTTTACACAGAAACACAAACAACCTTTGCACACATGTACATACACACACCATCTACACATGCATGCGCTTGCAGAGATGCCATGTACCCAAGATGCACATGCCATATAGCTTCCATCCAAATTGAGTTTCCATCCAAATTTTGCAAAAAAAACTGGTAGAATACAAACAACAAAATATTGTTATGAACAAAAATATTGCATTACCTGGAAACCAATACTGGTTGGCAAACACATTGAACAGAACAGAATACGTTGAGAGTGTTTACACATCTCTCTCTCTCTCTCTCTCTGACACACACACACAGCTATATGCACACACAATCACTTAAATGGTCAAAATTGCCTCATTCTGTCTGAATGATTTCAGGACCATAAGGTTCATAATGATGGTCCAATATTTACCTGCCATAAACATGTTGGTTTACACAGTAATATTAGTTTTCATGGAAAAGTGTGGACATTCATTTTGATTTGTGTACTTTACGTTTGTCCAACCTGTGCTGTCATGTGTAAAGATTCAAAACCCCTGGCTTGCTGTATAAATATTAATATTTTCTCTGATCTGTTATGTTCTTGGCAACTTTATCACCAGATTTAACATTTCTTCAGACCCTTTTAGCAACTTTTTTTAGCACCTAGTGACAAATCTAGTGATTTTTTTGACAAACCTTTAACTTGTGGGTCAGTCATTGCTAGTCCTAGTGGCTCAGTCACTACTTCACTGTTGTCCAACAACAGAAACCAAACATCTGTAAAAAGAAAGAACAGCTCTGTTGGGAATTCAAGCGTATTAAAACATCGTAAACGTCAGCACAGAGTGCAGGAGAGAGGCAACCAGAGGTAAAAGGCTCACACGTGTGACACCAGGCAGCATGCGAAGAACAGCTTAGGGGATATGCTAATGAGCAAATGACATCATCTAATGACATCATCCAATGACAGGCTTTAACTATTTCCCATTAAAACACTTATGCCTCCTCTAGAGCTCACAGTTGATGGCTATTTTTGCATCACTGAACAGCTGTGAGCTTCCAACAAAGAGAGAAATCAGTTGTGACCTTTTAATATCACATGAAGTCCTTTGTAAAGGTGTGTCATGTTTATCAACAGGCTAAAATTTTAATATCTTAGAGCCCAAAGCAGCTTACCAACCATATGAACGGTATCATATGAGCATATAAGGGGGTTTTAGGGTAAAAAGCTACTGTTGCTTGCATCTGGAGTCATAGAGTGTTACTTTAACTAATCTCTCTTTGTAACAGAGAGTGTAACTAACTAATCTCTCTCTTTGTAATGGTGACTGTAAGTAACTTTAAGAAATCTCCCTTTGTAACACCCCCCCCCCCCCCACCCCCCGTCATTTCTCTATTGTATGGCTGTTGCCCCTGGTGACTCTGTTTCCATGCCAACTGATGTCTTTTTTTTCTCTTGGAAATCCACTGGTTTCTCCTCTACACACTGAGTGGCCTCACACAGAAGTGGGTGCGGTGGAAGTTGCTGAATACACCAAGTCTCAGACATCAGTCAAATTCACAAAAAAACGACAGGCAAATGAGGACATACAAGCACAAACAAACAAGGGAGAGAATGTGTGTGTGTGTGTGTGTGTGTCTTTGAGAGAGAGAGAGCAAAAGAGTGTAAGAGGCATGTAAATTATGTTAGAATGTGACTCAGTTTATTTACAAGATTATTTACAAGATTAGTACATTTATAGATCTCAGTGTATTTGAGAACTGAAGTGCTAGTATCCTAGCAGACTGGGGTTGGGGAGGGCTGGACACGAGAGGCTACTGTCTGTGCTGTGAAGTGCGGAATGAAACACCACAGGATTGTGTCACGGTAAAGACCACAGGACTCAGTCACTGTTAACGCAGAAAGTACAGGGAAAGGAATAAAACCTCAGTTTCACTCACATATACCCACACGTACTGTACAATACTGTACACACACACAACAGAGGTAGATCTCTTGGGCACAGTTTTAGCCTGTTCTCTCACTCTCTCTTTCTCCACCAGTGCCCATGGTTCATGTATTTCCAAGTGATTCAACATATTACAGACCTAATGACTGTTCCAGAGACACAGACAGACACAGCTGGAGAGGGTTTACTGTTCTGAGCAGATCTGCCCCCCTGAACACAAATGTGTACAGTATGTTGTGTCTTTATCAGCTGTCTCCCTGCAGACACACCTAAGAACACCTGTATTGCTGCCATCACCATAGAGATGTGAGAGTAGACAGGAGGGGTAGAGGGTGGTAGGAGGAGGTAAAATCAAAGCTCCTTCTCGTGTAATTAGACGTCGTGCGTACTTCTTTCCCCCTAACATGATGGTTACTGTTCACTGACATGACTGCTGTCTGTTAAAACTGTATTCTGAATAAGGCCCGAATTTAAGAGCTGCTTTAATGAGCAGAGTAAGGGCTGTAAGTCACATTAAGATGCACCACCTCCAACATGCCGTTGCTGTGGGAGCAGTTACTATGGCAGCGCACTTCTCTTCCTCCAGATTGGAGGAAGAGCTTTAGAAGCTACAGGGCTTTTAGCTCCATCTTAGAGGAACACAAGAGAGGGACATAAGACAAGACATAAAGAAGCAAATGTGCATTGGACAGTGCAAATGTGTCATTGGACAGTGCAGCTGAGCACAGGCAAACAGATCAGATTCTGCCTCACTGGCATAGCAAAAAATAAGCACACAGAAATAACTTCATATTTCATACAGGGAGTAGACCAGGAGTATAATGAGCAGTTACTATTAGTACTCAGTGGAGAGGGCAGTGGGCGGGGACTTGTCAAGGACACACCCACATGCGTGTGTTTGTGTGCCAGTCTACTGGAAGGTATTCTTCCGCTGTAAATGTGTGTTTATGTGTGTATGCCTTGAGGCATTACAACACTGAGATATAGTGACACAGAGCTTTGAATTTAACACCAGGAGCACATTCAGTGTGTGTGTGTGAGAGAGAGAGAGAGACCTGCAATCTGCATGACAGTCTTGAAACTGATTAAGACAAGATTAGATAGAAAAAACACATTTATTCAAATCATTGGTTAGATTCTTGTTTTTCCCCACACTTAAATTTTACGAGTGGAGTCATGAGTCACATGAGTCAATAAAGCAAAAGTCTGAGTTGATCCATGAGTCTTTCAAAATATGTAAGAAGTGCCAGATGAGTTCAAATCTCTAACCTGAATTACCATCTCTGGTAGAAACAGATAGTACACACTGATAACACTGGGACCAAGCAATAAATATAACACCTGCACATAATAAAAGATACATCCAACAACCTGAAAATAATCCAAACAGGATTCAACAGTAATTTAACAGTGACAATACTAATCTTAACATTTACTACAATACTGAACCCAAACTCTAACTTAATACTCACTACAACACTAATCCACATTTTTGTTAGTGTCACATTTATGACTTTTCTGATCTAAGGATTATAGAAAATATTTTCTCAATATCTCAAATTCTCTCAACTCATCCTATAATTACAAGACCAATATGCAAAGGTGTTAATCCTCTTGGAGTGGTATTCCTCTTTTGCTAGAATCTCAGGTTATTGGATTAGGAAATGTTTTGAAAAACTGCTGTGAAAGATAATCGCTTTCCATGTTGTGATAGAAAATGTTACTTTCACAATGACGTTTGCTGGCAGAATGCTGGCAGTTTTCCAGGATTTTCCCTGCAAAAACTACAGGATTTAAGACTGGATTTAATAAAGTAAACAATCCAAGTTTGTCCAAGGGTACTGGAGGTGGTGAAGGGGGGGGGGGGGTGTAACTCTGCTGGGCTGCGTCCCATTTGGAAGGTGATTTAAGCAAGGGCTCACTGCATCCTGATGGACAAATGTCACCACTCGAGCAATGTCTGGAGCCTCTGCAAACACACCACAACCTTCAAACTAGTATTAAGCTCTGGAAAAAAGTGCAGTTTGACTTTGAAAAACTACTTTGAAAATTAGTCAGCGTGTGTGCATGTGAATGTGTGTGTGTGAGATTACTGTTGTTAATATATCTAGGTTATTGTTCTTCGTAGCTGTGACTTGATATGTTCTATTACAGGAAGTGAAATGATCTGATCGGCAGATTGAAATGTCACCGCATTTGTTCCTGGTTAGTTCCACGCGCTAATATGGTAAACAGAACTTGCAGAACAGTAAGTAAATCACGGAAGTGAAAACGAGTGAAAACTTCCACTTTATCCAGAGCAGAGGACGGCCGGTCGAAGGTCCTGCTCAGTCAAACCTAAGGGGAACTTCGTTTTTTATTTGCGTAATGGATGACCGGTTTGAAGGTCACATTTACAAAGTCATGGAGTTCTACTCCCAAACGAGAAAGGTCCCCGCGAAGAAGTGATGACACTCGGGCTCACACTGGCTCTTCAAAGCCCTGTAAGTTTCATAACTACATAACCCACAACATCAGCAACTTTTCAACTACACTGACAGCTCGCTCAATTAGAGGGCAGACAGCAAAACCGCGCGCCAGCGGACTTTCACTTCCCGATTCTCACAATTCACGCGCTCCTCGTGGCCGTCCAGTGCACGCGGACGCAGGGCATTTTGTGACTTGTTCCCCTCGGCTAACCTTAAGCCTCTTTTCTCGCTCTCTCTCAAGCCACTCCAGTATGTGAAACATCGCCATGGAAACCCATTATTCCCTGAGACACGAGGTGGAATTCTTGTCCCCTGTTGAGACAGAGACTTTTTGTAGACGCCGCGAAACGGAGTGAAGTCTTGAAACTATTTAACACTTGATATACCAGCGAGAACGCAGTGAGGTGAGAGCCGACCTTGCCCATCCTAAGACCCGCCTAGTCGGTGTTGGGTGTTAATATGGCTCTTATTAAACCTGTTTGCACCACCCTCGCGCACATGTCTTGGGGTACAGAAGACCAAACATAATTTAAACATCCCTAACAAGATGGCACCCTCGACGCACATGAAGCCCTGTAATATAATGACAGCGCAGTTTATAACGGGACGGTGATGGAACACCAGGACGATGCCTGGCTGAGCTGAGGGTAGATATCTGCTCCGTGCACCGTCCGCGCAGAACGCACTCCTCGTGGCTACAGCGCATTCTGCTGCAACAATGTCATACAAACAAAGATGTTAAAGACAAGCAGATGTTGCTGCAACTCCTTGGATAAGAAATCACGCGAAGGCTGAATATTTTCAACTCATCCAGTAAAGACGGGTAACGGGCCGGTAAGACGTTTCCCTGGTGACAAGCGCTCGTTGTTGAATGCAAAGCACGTTTCAAATTTTGTGTGCACGCGAGCGTCCGCCTACCGCGCGGTCAATCAGCTAGCTGATCCAGAAGCGAATGAACGGAAAACATTATATCGTGAAATTTCCCTGGTACACCTGTAACGAGTAAAATGTTTACAGAAACTCAGTGAAATGTTAACCATAAATACCGACGGCATCGAAAAATGCCGGGCACTACACTGCTATTTCATCTGATGTAGTTAACAAAAAAAAATGCATGCTTATAAAACGATAACGTCATGATATGAATCTTCCCTTATGCTTTCCTTACAAAACACGGCGACAAGTTGATATTTTCATATTTGCAACGATCTGTCTGGCTCTATTGTTCGCCTGATTTTTAAGCCTCGCCCTCAGTCAGCACGAGGGCGCTGATTGGTCGGTTGTGAGAGCGGATGCCGTCATCGCGCGGAATGCCCATTCATCTCATTGCTTGGGCGTTGGACTCCGCATCTTATTAGCAACAAGGGGAAATTCTCCATTTTCCGCGCTGTCTACAGCGACACAGTCACAGTTGTGGGATTTTACTACTTCTCTTACTTTGCAAGCGTTTTATGTGTTCGAACCATTTTTGCTCACTGAGACTGGACCTCAATTGCGTCCTAAAGTAACTTTGTTAAGGGGTGAGTTTTCCAGGAGCTTGCTTACAGGGAAACAGCTTGTGGTCTTTGTTGGGTGTTTGGATCGGTCGAGTCTTTGTTGGAGCGAAAGCATGGGAGCGCAATTCTCCAAGGCAGCTGCGAAAGGCGAAACCGTCGCAGAGAAACCCGGAGAGGCAGCCGCCTCGCCCTCTAAAACCAACGGACAGGTAACCACTGATTTGAATCAAACGGCTAATTTATTTATGGTCTTAATTCTGATGAGTTTTGCGCCGAGGACTTTTGCCGGAGCGTTATTGTTTGGATGCGACATACACCATGTTTCGATTTTTTTGCCGAAATTCTCGGTAGCGCCTCATTTTTCAACCAGTATAGGTTTGTTTAAACGTCTGGTGATATCATGGAATTACTTTTAGCATTTTACAGTTTTGTTTTATGTTGATGCGTTTGTTCTTTAATGTATTCAAATGCACCATTTTGCCGTGCACTGTCGCCCCTGGATCTTTTGTCTAATGAGAAATTTACAGGTCGTAACTAGACTAAAGTAAACGGCTGAAATTAGTAGCTCGATTATTGTCATCTTTACTTATTTTTTGGATTTCCTCGACCTGGGCCGCCATACATGCAGAAAAGTAGCCTTGTTTTATCGGATTTGGATAAATGTGTGGGTGATCGTGGAGGGTTTGGAGGCAACAATGGCTCTGCCAGTGTACCTCACCACGCCTTTGTCGCTCGCGCACAGTGGGAGAGATGCTTTGGTAATACAATGGACGGCGGCCGCTCGGAGCCCATCCTCGTCGGGCGCGTCGATGTTGTGATTTATAGACCGTTACTTGTGTGAATACGGTTTGCACTGTAATTTTTTTTGGTTACTTGCTGGGTAACAAGGTGCGTTGTTTTACATTATTGAGCATGTGCAGATTTCATAGGCTTGCCGCTTCTATTTGGCGCTTCAGTTGCTTCAAAGTGGACAGACTTCGCCCCCTGCCGGCCATTATGGCGAATACACCTAATACTACCAACGGGTTTCACGGTTGCAAAACCTCCTTCCAGCCAGAGCTCCCCGTCTTAGAAAATTACAAAAGCGTAAACTTTCTGTACTTTACAAAAAATTAAGTAAAGCAATTGTAAACGCAATTTTGCGACTAAAACTTGTACGAGGCCATCGTTTGGGTTTATTTCGTGGTATCTACTGCCCCCTTACTCTGGTATTGGAATAACAATTTTGAACACGAGGAATATCTGGTTGAAGCCGCGTGGACATCATTGATAGGGACGACAACTGGCATTTCCAGATTCTTCACCTACATTTAAGTATCCGTTTGAACTACTTTTCTCTGGAGTTTCGGTAGTGGGGTTGGGTTCTGTACTTCCCATAGTGGTTGGGAGTCCAGAGCACTGCAGTGCAAGACAAGGGCGCATGTCTCTCTCACTCTCCACACACAAGCCTTGAAAGCTCCCACATGGGGCAAACAATGTGTTCTTTTTCCTGTGTGTGAAATAGGATTATGTGTGGTAACCATGTGTGATTGTGTGTGGTAACTGTGTAATGTGATTGCGTGTGTGTCTGGCAGGAGAACGGCCATGTGAAGGTGAACGGCGACGCGTCTCCTGCAGCAGCGGAGGCGAAGGAGGACGTGCAGGCCAACGGCAGCGCAGCGCCGGACGAGCAGGGCGAAGCCACGCCTGCCGAGAAGAGCGGAGACGGAGAGAAGGAAGGTGGAGAAGCTCCGACTCCGGCTGAGGGCGAGGCGGCCACGCCCTCCACCAGCAACGAAACGCCCAAGAAGAAGAAGAAACGCTTCTCCTTTAAGAAGTCTTTCAAACTGAGTGGCTTCTCCTTCAAGAAGACCAAGAAGGAGACTGGAGAGGGAGGAGAGGAGGAGGAGCCGAAGGCGGATGCAGGCGAGGCGGCCGAGGAGGCGAAGGCAGGCGAGGAGGCCAAGTCGGCCGAGGAGTCCGCGCCCGCTGAGGGAGAGGCGTCCGAGGGGGCAACGGCGAGCAGCCCCGCAGAAGCCCAGCCGGAGGAGAAAGCTGAGGAGGAGGAGGCCACAGCTGCCAACCCCTCCACAGACGCCCCAAAAGCTGAGGAGGAACCAGCCGAGCCTGCTGCAGAGCCCACCCCCAGCCAGCAGGAGGAGCCCCAACCAGAGGAAGAAGCACCTGCCAGCCAGGAGACAGTGTCCAGTCCTGCTACCACCACTGAGCCGGCAGCAGAGTAGCACGCACGCGTGCACACGCACACGCACACACACACACACACACACCACACACGTACACACACACACACACACACGCACGCATGCACATATACACGTACACACAACCTGAGAGGAAAAAACGGAAAAGGGGACAAAACAAAGATGTTCCCTGTTTGTATGTTGGAGTGGTTCCAGGTTCAGCGGATTTGGAGAACTTTGTCTGCAACCAGGGATATTTTAAAGCTTTTTTTTTTTTGTTTGTTTTATTTTTTTGCTTTCTCTCTTTTTCTGTCTTCTGTCTTATCCCCTCCCTCCCCCTCCACCCTCAGGACCATTCCAGACGACGAGAGAAGGGTGTTGGTGACAACACTGAAAATTTAACGTTCTACATTTTGCCGTATATTTTTTGTATCAGTATTATTTTTTTTAATACAAAACGGTAATCTTGTCAGATGTGTGGACATGCCCGTGGGATTACGGTGGGTGGGGCTGACATGCAGATGAAGGGGAGGGGCTAAGGGTTGGGGCACGGCTGGCACCATGGTGCCTGGTATTTGTGCCACAGACTATGCTGTAAAGAGTAGTTGTACATGAACAAGAGTGACCAACTATGTTCCTTGCAGATTGCAACACTAAAGTCTGGGGTTTGTTTTGTGGGGGGGTTTTTTCTTTCCCTGATTTTTTTTTTTCTTTCTCTCTAAGACAATGAATACCAATTCCCAGGGTTAGGTTTTAGGCCATCGTTTTAACAATAGGATCTCTGCTCTGCTCTTTAGTCTTTCAGTCAGAGGAGAGGTAGGCCTCACTGACTCCTGCTGGTTCTGTAAGCGTATGCACGTGTAAGTATGTACAGGAGGGCGTTTTTAACTGTGATTTATTGTAAAAAAAAAAAACAACAAAAAAATTCAAATCTTGATCTCAAGAAGCACATGCAGCTCTTTACCACCAAGCTCATTTTTGTAAGATAAAAAATCATCCAGGAAGACCTTTTGAAGTGATTTTGAACTCAAGCTGTGACTTTCTACTGTGGTTTCTGGTGACTGCAGCCGAGGCTTCCTCTCCCCCCTTGGTTTTAAAGAATCTTACAGATACAGCCTGTCTGTGTAGCAGCCTGTCTGTGTAGCAGCCTGTCTGTGTAGCAGCCTGTCTGTGTAGCAGCCTGTCTGTCTCTTTTCTTTTTGTAAATACTGGAGAAGCTTTTGACCAATTTGACTTACAGATGGAATGTAACTTTGCTGGGGGGTCACACATTGCTTTAGCCCCTCCCTCCTTATCACACATTGCTTTAGCCCCTCCCTCCTTATCACACACTGCTTTAGCCCCTCCCTCCTTATTACACCCTTGCAGACTTCAGCACCTTGTTGAGCGGCAGATTCTGTCTGTCACACTGTGACACCAGAGGACCTTGTTGCCAACACTACCTATTCCACTGACCTTTGACCTGTGTGTGTGTATTCAGTGTTGCTAAAGAACATGAGCAACCAGACAAATGTTCTTGATACACCTACACTATTAAAGACATGCTGAGAGAAAAGCACATCTACAATACAGTGGATATTTGTGGATTATTAAAAGTCTATTGTATGTTTCATGTAAAAAACAAAGACAAATACAGTTCCGTCATGTTTGGTAATGTTCAGTTACATTGTAGAATTAACTCAAATATTACTTGACTTAGTTTAAGTGCCCATTCCATGCTATGAAAATAAATCCCCCACCATCATGGCAGCATCCACTGTTCCTTCATGCTGGGACACACTGCTCTCAGTTGGCACGTTGCGATCCTCACCAGAAGTGCCGACCAGAAGAGGATGCCGACTCACTTTGAGTCTTGGTTCCTCTAAAGGTTCCTCAGGCTCTTAGGGAGTTTCTCCTTGCCACTGTCACCTTTGGCATGCTCACGGGGGGCTTGGACCCGGACACTTGTAAAGCTGCGTTGTGACAAAAGTTGTAAAAAGCGCTATACCAATATGATTTTGACTCTTGCCCAGAGCAGCCAGGACAGAGGAAGCTACCCTGCCAGCCCAGCCAATGAGGGCATAGCTCTCCTGGTCACTGATGGCTGTGGCATCGCCAGGACTTACACTCACATCCCAGCAACAGCAAGGCTGTGTTTAATAACATTAAAATCCCTCTGACCACTGTGTGTCATTCCCAAGACGAATTTTAAGCCATTCTTCTTGCAGGATAGTGGCCAGGTCACTACGTGATGCTGGTGGAGGAAAACGTTTCCTGACTCGCTCCTCCAAAACACCCCAAAGTGTCTCAATAATATTTAGATCTGGTGACTGTGCAGGCCATGGGAGATGTTCAACTTCACTTTCATGTTCATCAAACCAATCTTTCACCAGTCTTGCTGTGTGTATTGGTGCATTGTCATCCTGATACACAGCACCGCTTTCAGGATACATTATTTGAACCATTGGATGCACATGGTCCTCCAGAATGGTGCGGTAGTTCTTGGCAGTGACGCGCCCATCTAGCACAAGTATTGGGCCAAGGGAATGCCATGATATGGCAGCCCAAACCATCACTGATCCACCCCCATGTACTCTGGGCAACAGTCTGGGTGCTGCGCTTCTTTGGGGCTTCTCCATTGAAACCGACGTTTGGCATTGGCACGAGTGACCAAAGGTTTGGCTATAGCAGCCCGGCCGTGTATATGGACCCTGTGGAGCTCCCGACGGACAGTTTTGGTGGAAACAGGAGAACTGAGGTGCACATTTAATTCTGCCGTGATTTGGGCAGTTGTGGTTTTGTTTTTTGTATACAATCCGGGTCAGCACCCAACATCCCTGTCAGACAGCTTCCTCTTGCGTCCACAGTTAATCCTGTTGGATGTGGTTCGTCCTTCTCCCTGGTATGCTGACATTAGCCTGGATACCGTGGCTCTTGATACATCACAAAGACTCACAGATGCGCCAGCAAGACGTGCACCAACAATTTGTCCTCTTTTGAACTTTGGTATGTCACCCATAATGTTGTGTGCATTGCAATATTCTGAGCAAAACAGCTCTTACCCTGCTAATTGAACCTTCACACTCTGCTCTTACTGGTGCATTGTGCAATTAATGAAGATTGGCCACCAGGCTTGTCCAATTTAGCCATGAAACCTCCCACACTAAAATGACAGGTGTTTCAGTTTCATTGTCCAACCCCTGTATGTACACTATATTGCCAAAAAGTGTATTCGCTCACCCATCCACATTATCAGAATCAGGTGTTCCGGTCACTTCCATGGCCACAGGTGTATAAAATTAAGCACCTAGACATACAGACTGTTCTTACAAACATTTGTGAAAGAATGGGTCGCACTCAGAAGCTCGGTGAATTCCAGCATGTAACTGTGATATCGCTCCTAAATATTCCACAGTCAACTGTCAGCTGTATTATAGGAAAATGGAAGTGTTTGGGAACGACAGCAACTCAGCCACGAAGTGGCCACGTAAACATACAGAGCGTGGTCAGCGGATGCCTTCAGATTAGCTCAAGAACAGTGCGTAGAGAGCTTCATGGAATGGCTGTCCATGGTTGAGCAGCTGCATCCAAGCCATACATCACCAAGCGCAATGCAAAGCGTTGGCTGCAGTGGAGTAAAGTACACCGCCACTGGACTCTAGAGCAGTGGAGGCGTGGAGTGACTAATCGCATTTCTCCATCTGGCAATCTGATGGACTAGTCTGAGTTTGGTGGTTGCCAGGAGAACGGTACTTGTCTGACTGCATTGTGCCAAGTTTGGAGGGGGGATTATGGTGTGGGGTTGTTTTTCAGGAGCTGGGCTTGGCCCCTTAGTTCCAGTGAAAGTATGCTGAAGCATTCAGACTTCCTAAGACATTTTGGACAACTCCATGCTCCCAACTTTGTGGGAACAGTTTGGAGCTGGCCCCTTCCAACATGACTGTGCACCAGTGGACAAAGCAAAGTCCATAAAGACGTGGATGACAGAGTCTGGTGTGGATTAATTTGACTGGCCTGCACAGAGTCCTGACATCAACCCGATAGAACTCCTTTGGGATGAATTAGAGCGGAGACTGAGAGCCAGGCCTTCTCATCCAACACCAGTATGTGACCTCACAAATGCCTTTCTGGAAGAATGGTCAAAAATCCCCATAAACACACTCCTAAACCTGATGGACAGCCTTCCCAGAAGAGTTGATGCCGTTTCAGCTGCAAAGGGTGGTTTCATTTTAAGTAAAGAAAGTGCAGTTTTAGTTTACATTTAGTATTAGATTTGTACATTAGTGTGCAACTTTACATTTCTACAGGGGCTGCATCCCTCCCTCCCTCCACCATTCACCTGTTATCCACACTCGTCTGTCTCCAAGGTATGAACACAGTACAACACTTGTAAACATGTGTTTCTTAATTTAAAACATGTATTTTTTCATAATTTAGGATGGTTTGAGGATGTTTCACAGGGCTGGAACAGATTAAATCTATTTCAATTATTTTAAAACAGAAGAAATTTGTTTGATATTGGAGTTGCCTGACGAGCTTGGTTACAGAACAAAAACCCTTATGTCAAGGTACCACTGTAGTCTGTAAAACTCTGGGTTCAGCTTCCTTGTAAGATAGTGAAAATTATTTCATTGCTTGATGTGAAGCCAAAAAAATAAAAATCCAAAATCTTGAAATCCCAGAATTTCTACCCCTGATGTCTCGTGCAGATACTTTAGCCTTACTGCTGACGGACAAGTAACCATAAGGGTTTCAGCGTTGGAGGCGGGATCACAGGGAGGGGCTTAAGGCCCCAAGGAGAGGATGTGACTGATGAGGTGCACTTCTGTATTACCAAACTACAGTACACTTGGGACAGAGCACCCAGCACCCAAGAATAAAACACACCAGCAAATATAGTATAAAACAGTTTTAATATGCAAATGCAAAATATCAAATTTAAACAAATAAGAAATCATTGCTGGGTGTATTCTAAAGAACATTCACATCTTTTCTAAAACATCAAAAACATATTCTACCACCCCCTCCAAGAAAAGAAACGTCCCCTGCTGGTGTGAAGAGAGTCCTACAGGATTTTCAGGGAACAGCTTGACATGGAACTTAAGCCAGTGGGACATAATGGAGAAAAAGATCAGAAAACACATTCATACACATGTGCATGCACACACATTCACTCATGCATGCACACAGTAATAAATATAATGCTTGAGGGAGTGGGCTCCAGGTGGAAAGGCTTTCTGCTGAGAGACAGAGAGAGAGAAGCAGAGATTGTGCCATCTGGTGGCCAGTTTAGGAGTTGCTTGTTTGTTCAGTCTTCACGCTGTAAAATAAAAGCACCGCCGTTATTACAGCATCGCCGCAATTCGTTTTGCCATTGCACTGCGCCGGCTGCGTAGTCTGTAACCGGCACTTTACCTTTTCGAGTCGTGCTTTTCAGTGCTGCTCTCCTTCGACTTCTCCTCCTCCTTCACCTCTGAAAGATGAAAATCAAGTTCTCAGTTACAGCATAAACGGTCATTGTGGTAACCACGTCAATACCCCACTCGACCAGCAGTGACCCGAAGCTTCAGTAGGGTTTGTGGTCTGCAGGACTGGGCCCTGATGGAACTCCTCAACAGTCAAGTGAGCCGAGATCTGACAATGGCAGAACCTTCCTGGACACTGGGGTGCTGTGTAATGTAGCCATTGAGGATGTACGTAACAATACGCTCTTGGTGCCAGTCCCACGCACGGGTAAACAGAGCGGGCTGTGTCAGGAAGGGCATCCGGGGTAAAAAAAAAAAAAAGCTGTGGCAACTCAAATATGCAGCTCAAAAGTCATTAACATAGCGGATCGGTCAAGGATTAACGACGACTACCACTAGTACCGGAAACTCGGCTACTGTCGAGCTAAAGTGGAGAAAGATCAACGGGGGGGGGGGGGTCTTTCAGAAGATAGAAAGGCAGAAGGGTAAGAAAGTGGAAGCGAGAGCAGAAACGCTGAATGTAGGCGAGGAGAAGAGACCGAGTGGAAGGGGAGGAAGGCTAGGAGCACTGGAGGTGGGTCTAAACCGTTCTACCATGGAGGAGAAATGGCGTGGAGTCCAGAGTACATCCAGAACGTAGTGAAGTCCCAAAAAGGGAGTCTGATTGGGTCATGAGTGTGAACCTCGACCTTAATGGAGTGCTGATGAATGTCATCAGTGTGCAAGTCCCACAGGTGGGTTGCGAAAGAGAGAGATTTCTGGAGCGATTTAAAGGACACTCAAAGAAGAGCGAGTTGATTGGATCTGACCTCAATGGGCATGGTGGTGAAGGAGAGGGAGACCATGAAGAGGTGTTGGGTAGATATGGAGTTAATGACAGAAAGAAGGAAGAGAAGATGGGACATGATTTTGCAAAAGGATGGAAATGGCAATAGTGAGCACATTTTAAGAAAAAAGGAACTTAAAGGAAGAAGACTGGTATGAAATTCAGGGAAGAGGAGAAATGGACACTGGGTGAAGGTGAGGGGAAGCTAGACAACTGGGCAGTGACCCCAAAAATGTAGACGGAACTGTTAGGTTTTGAAGTCTCTACATGTAGATCAAAGCGGTCAGGGTTCACAAACAGTAGCATCAGTTTGTTCAGCCCTCAGTGTTTTGTAGCTTGGCGCCAGGAGAACAGATTCACAACACAGGAAAGAGTTCTGAAGTTTAATAAGGAACACATCTAGTTAAACGCAGAAGAAATAAGATGTCTTAAAAACAATTGGCTAAAAATAAAAGCCGTATGATTGGGGTTGTCCTTAGTGGGTAAGGAGGTACAGTGGAGACAATCAGAGTAGATGTGGGGATAAGGAAAAGTACAAAATAAACAGGAAACATAAAGGAAAAGAAGCCAAATGACCAAGATTACGTGAAGACACCTGTAAAGAGAATGAAGAGTGGGAAAAGCAGCTGGTCTAAAGCTTATGATAAGGTGCTGAGAAAATACTGTATGCGAGGGTGGTGCAAGATATGTGTAAGGAGAGCGTGACAGCGTTGAGATGTGCAGCAGGAATGACGGATGGTTTAAAGTGGGAAGTGGGAGTACATCATGGGTCGGCACTGAGCACTTTCTTGTTTGCAATGGACAGGCTGATGGATGAGGTTAGGCAGGATTCTTCATGGACTACGAGGTTCATAGAGGACACTGAGATTTGGAACAAGATTGAGGAGAGCCTAGAAAGATGTGACGGAGAGATGAGAATGGGAATGAGAATTAGCAGGAGTGAAATGGGAGTCCCTGTGTAATGTGACGGAGACTTTAAGAAGGTTAAGCTGCCAGGGGTTGAGGTGGCTGAAAGTGGACGAACAGGGTTGAAAGTAATGGGGGAATACAAAGTACAAGTAATGGAGAACGTAACAGAGACATGAAGAGAGTGCAGGAAGGCTGGAGTGGCAAAGACAGCAGTGATCTGTGACAGACGGGTACCTGCCAGAGTGAAAGTGTACGAGCCAGTGGTGAGGCCTGCTAGGTTGTACGGCCTGGAGGCACTGGCACTGACTAAAGGAGATGGAGGTGGAGGAGGTAGAAATGAACAGGCTACAATTCCCACTGGGAGTGACGAGATTAGCAGAAATAAACACGTGAAATAGATCACGCTGTCACGAATCTATATAATATATGCATTTCACTTTTTGTATTGAATTACTGAAATAAATGAACTCTGACGATTTTCTAATTTATTGAGATGCACCTGTATATTGGGAGAAGGGTGGAGTCACCAAGCATGAGGAAGAGAAGGTTTATGGCTGCGGTGACTGAGGACATGAAGGTGATTGGGGCGATCCACTGTGGTGCGGTTCAGTGAAAGGGTTCCTGTGGGCGTGTGGTGGGTGTGGGGTTCCTGTGGACAGGTGGGGTTGCATGGGTGGGGCTGTGGTGGATCCTCTTACCAGCTTTCTTCTCCTCTCCCTCTTTTTTTTCGTCCTCCACGCGAGCTCGCTTGGCTCCTTTCTTGTGATTGGCGATATTCCTGCGGCCACCTTCTCCCTCGTCTTCAGAGTCAGAGAATTCCTCATCGCAGGCAATCCTCTTATCTGATGCACGGACTACACACACACACACACACACACACACACACACGTTTGCAGTGGAAGGAAAGCAGACACTCCGGCAACAGCAAGAGAAGAGCTCTCCAACAATGTGTCTCTTACTGGACATGCGTTTATCCGGGTCCTCTGTGTCCTCGTCCCCTGGATCATCTGGAATGCTGTCCTCAGGAATGGCCTGCATTTGAACTCCAGGGGCATGAGGCAGCATGCGAAGGTTCTCAAACAGCCGCTGCCTAATACACACACACACACACTCTTTTTATCCTGATTCTTATGTGTCTTGGAGTTTCACAGGAGTAACTGCAATGTAGTTTAGAAACAGATAGAGGTCCTTAATCAGCTGGACAAGCAAAGTTCTTCTGAGGCTCTCCATACTTTAGTTATTAAGGCTTAAAAGTAGTTGTAGCAAGAATGACATCCTCCAGAACAGTATGTAACTATGATTTCCTAAGGACGCCACAAATAATGCCTTGCTTGCATTTGGAGAGTGGATGCACTGACCTATAAACAATCTATTGTTAAGAATCTCTTTGGTGTCATCCTACAAATAAATTATGCTAAAGCTATTAGTGGCTATTATGCTTAAGTACTTCAGAATCCTCCAGGATGATAGAGACCACATCCCTTTTAAAGGATCCTCCACCATATGCCTACAGATGAGTCATAAACATCAAAGACATCCTTGCCAAGAGCGAGATAAATCACCATTCAGATAACAACTGTGCTACTGTAGCCTGAAACAGCTGTAGATACGCTACATGTACATTTATTAACACGGGCCCACACAGCCACAGACACACACACACTCCTCCTCAGGAGTTGTCTATTCTGTCTCCTTTGCTTGCTGATGAGGGACCTCAGTCTGTTTCTCTGTTGGCTGTATGTTGTGACTCCTGCTCTTACTTGATCTTGTCCATGTACTCCTGCGTGTTCTGATTGGTCATGTTTGATGGACTGATATGCAGTTTGAAGTCTGGCCCAAAATACTCAAAGTAGTCATTATACGGCAGTTCTGTGGATACAAACACAGCTCAGATGTAGGACAGGAGAGGACAACACAACACTCTGGGGGATTTCTTAAGGAAACGTTAGTGAGACTCTAATGGGGTGAGCAGCTCACTGCATTGTTACATCACTACATTGTTACATCACTACACAAAGGTCAATCCCTCAGAGGAACGGCAACCTTCCATAGTTTCACAGCAGCTAAGGGAGCTGGGTTGATAACACCCACCCATACATACACATACAGCCCCACCCACACTCACACCACCCGACTCACAGCCCCACCCCCCCACACACAGTACCATCTGGGATGTCTGTGTCCAAAGCCACGGCGGTTTCATAGGTCCAGCAGCGTGCCACGTTACGGATGGTGTAGCCGCCTCCACCCAACATCAGCAGTGGTAGGTTAAAAGACTTCATGTACTCCACGCACTTAGCATGACCTGCAAGAAAAACAAACAAAAAATGGCCTTTCAGTTTATTTTATTCAGTAAGAACTAGAAATAATAAAATAGTAGAAATTCACAGCTGTGTAAAGGTAAACAGAACATTAAGGGAGACTGTATAAAGACAAATGCGTTAGTGAGAATGGTGGGTTAACAACCTGGTGTGGGTGTGTGTGTTTGCGAGGAAAGTGAGTGTGCTCATGGGTGATGTATGGGCAATGCGCGTATGTTTAGCATGCTGGCATGTCTGTTGCATTAGGGTGGTGTAAGGGTGTGGTTCTTACCCCGGATGGTTACGTTGAAGCAACCCAGTCTGTCTCCAGACAGAGAGTCTGCTCCACACTGCAGGGCCACCGCACTGGGCTGATACATCTCCATCACTTTAGCCATCACCTACACACACACACACACACTCATTCCATCAACTGACTGACAATTGGGTTATGACACGGTTTCTGTTTCCCGATGGTCTCTGCAGGACGATGCTGATGCGCGCGTGTGTACGTGTACACGTATTCTCACTGGTTTGAAGATTTGTTCATACGACTCATCGTCAATCCCGTCTCTTAGTGGAAAATTCACTGCGTAGTATTTGCCTTTTCCAGCTCCGATATCCTGCACATTACACAATGTTGGACAAATGTTAAACGTTACACTAATGTTAAATACATTACAGAAATGTTACTTGTGTAACATGTTACACAATCAGTAATAGAACCCAAATGTTCTAACTGTTACACAGTTACTGAACTCTGCAATAAACTAGGAAGCCTGAAGTCAAATAATCCTGTTTTAGTATTATTTTGGTGAAGGGTCCTACTCAGTGAAGAATGGCATGTGTGTGAGATGTGTGTGAGATGTGTGTGAGATGTGTGTGCGCACCCGCAGGTCTCCAGTGCCAGGGAAGTATTCTCCATATTTATGGAAGGAGACAGTCATGACTCGGTCCGTAGTGTAGAAAGCCTCCTCCACACCATCGCCATGGTGAATATCGATATCAATGTAGAGCACCCTCTGGTGGTACCTGGTGGGAACAGCAGGACATGCAGATGGAGGTCTTTAATCCTGACTATTCTGATAAACACTATGGTCCAACACTTCCCAGCACAATCTTCAAATCCCAGTGGCCTGACTGCCAAACTCCCAACGCCCTCCAAACTGAACCCACAACTAGGGCTGAAATTATTCCTTGAGAAAATCGATTAACTCGATTACTAAAAATCATCGGAGCCTTTAAACTTTACGACTCTATCCACGATATTCCTACACTCCATTACACCTTGAGAGAAATGTGTGAAGCATCCAACAAGCCAAAAACTATTCAGTAACTAAATACTAGATTCAAATTACAAAATACTCCAGCTTAAAAATGTGAGAACATACCAAACTCAGTGTTGAAGTGGGGAGTAGCTATTACGGCAGAAGAGCAGGAGGAGAATATGAAGTAGCCAAAGTGACTTTTTGAATCCACAATCAATCAATCAACCCAAACCAACCAATCGAAAGCCACGGAATAAACTCTCAGCATCCAGAGTCTTCACAGCAGTCTTTTCAGAGTGGGTTCTGCTAAGATGCTTGTCGAATACGTTTATGTTCATTTGCATCCACGCAGTAGGCGTTACAGTAAATGGACTCGAGTACGTTATGTTACAATCATATTTTGAGCTTGAAGAAATATACCGTTAACGAATCACCTTTTGTCCAGTGGGGAAGTAATAAACTGCTGTGTTCTGAGAAATCTACCTTCCGTTTTCAAAATGTCTTTGTGCTTGTATACTGAGGCCCACTGAGTGCAGGAGAAAGTACTGAATGGCCAATTACTCAGTTTTACCTTGTTTATATGTTTCATGTGTATTAACCACATACCACCTTTGTCAAACTAATATTTAGCTAGTCTGTTCACATCTTCTGCACACATTTTGAAAAACACATGAAAAATTGTCACATGAAAATATCATGAATATCAAATATCAATATCACCTGGTTTTTAAATCCTTTGAAATGTACTTTTTTTTCCTACTTCAGAAAATGCATGTAAATATTAAATGCAGTAAATAGGGGTTATAGCTCTGACACTGCAGCCCTACCTGCTACCCTCACCCAAAACACAGTGCTGCTGTGTGAGGTCAGTCTAGCCGTTTGACACGACCAAGGTGGTGTGTGTGTGTGTGTGTGTGTGTGTGAGGTTTTAATGTATGTAGAATTTGAAGGGATGAACACAAGTACATTCCTGACCAACCACAGTTCTGTCCAATCGAGGAGGCAGAACTCACTTGAGCAGTTCCAGTATAGCAAGGACAATGTCATTGACGTAGCAGAACCCGGACGCCTCCGACTTCTTGGCGTGGTGGAGTCCGCCAGCCCAGTTAACCGCAATGTCTGTCTGCTGTCTGTTCAGCTTCACAGCGCCAGCTACACACACACACACACACACACACACAATCAACCACAATGTCCGTTTACTCTGTGAGCACCTTCACACCACCAGCTACACACACAGCGCAAATATCCGTCTGTTTATTACAAACATTGTGTTATTAATTAGTTTATTTTGCACCAAGTACTCACAGAAATCACAGAGATGAAGATACATATAGACACACTATCAAATCCAACATGGAATGACCTCACAGCCCTGACACCATGCCAACACATCCTCTGATAAAGGATGCATTTCCTTTGTGTCTGTTACATGGACAATCTTCACTTATATTTATACACCTGCTAACCCTGATGATGTTGATGCACCAAGATTCATAATGTCACTAAAATTAAATGAAGTTACATTTACATAGCACCTTTCAATACCCAAGGTCACTTTACAATCAACACAGGCACAAGCTTTTACATCCAGTCACACGCCAGCGTGAAGCAGTAGCTAACGGTACACAGCACATTCCCAATCGGAAACCTCAGCCCCCTGGGGGACTGAATCGATTGTGGGTGAGGGGAGAGAGGTCAACACCCAGGACGGACCACCATCCACCACTGGGCATACAGACACACAATCGTTCACTGTGTATTAGACATGCAGAGATACGGTCATTCACACCAGGGTAATTTTATAGGGACAACCAAATCACCTAACCCATGTTTCTGGACCGGGAGAAAACCCACACAAACACGGGCAGAACATGGAAGCTCCACTCAGATATGGGCTTGAACGTACTAACCACCCACACGCCCATTTCCATTTACTATTGCTGAGATCCGTCTTCCTCGTCAGAGGTAGAGGAATTGGTCCACGCTTTAACAATACTCTTGTTGAAGTGCAAAGCACAAATGGCCTGGGCTCACAGTGTCTGAGCGAATTCATCGCACACTATAACCCACTATCACCAACTGCACTCTCAACACAGAGGGCTTCTCTTAGTTCCTAGAATTACTCAGATTACAGGCATGGGTAGAGCTTTCTCTTAGAAAGCCACTCAGTTAGGGTACAGCCTTCCATTCTTTAATCCAGACACATCCGGATTTAATCCGGACTCAGACACATTCCCACATAATGTAATGAAGCCTATTCTGGTCATTAGCTGGGCCATCCAAATACAACAAACTCCCTCTGGAGTCTTGGTCCTCCCAACGCTCCTTCCTTAATTCCTCCCAGGACGCAGCTCCTTGCCACTGGCGCATTCGGCTTGCCCATCAGGCATCTGTGCCCATGTGCCCGAGCCCAACAGGAAGTGCCCCAGCGCAACAGGATGTCTCTGAGCCTGATCATTCTCCTTTTATTAAGGAGCACGCATCCATCCTTCCTAGCCGCTCCGTACACACAGGGTGTTCTCATTCTACACTAGATGACTAATATACAACACAGTTCTCTGCAGTTCCAGGGATCTGTAGGTTGTGAAGCTGTGTTGTGCTGATAGTTTGGTCTGTAAAAAGGGTTTAAGGTTAGGGGTGTCTGAGGTAAAATAACCACATACCTGCTGATCCTCCTGTAGACAGCTGACAGAATTCAAACAGCCCATCAAACACAGGACAGTCTTCTCCTACATTAACTACACCCACACAAACACCCAGAGATGAAGCAGCATGAGCTACAGCTACCATTAATTTACAGCATTGTTAAACGTGTGTGTGTGTGTGTGTGTGTGTGTAGGAGACTAACAGCGTTGCATCTGCTTGCTGAACTCAGACATGTTGTCAGGACGGATGGAGCGAAGGAACTTGATGTAGTCATCACTGTGGTACTTGGTCATCTCTTCTGCTGTGGCTTTATGGGGTCTCTGAACACCCACAAACCACAACACACACACAGGGCATTAAGAGATGTCTGCCAAATAATCTAGTTATTTTCCCATTTCTAGGTCCTTATTATGTATGATATAAGGCACCCAATGGACACCCAGTCAGGTTTAACCCAGCAAACTCACAGCACTGAAGTTACATTTAGAGTACCTGGCAATATTTCAACCCCCCCACAACTTATCGATCAGTACGACAGTGTGTGTGCGCCAGGTGAACTAGACAAGCATCAATTACAGTACACAATGAAGGCTCCTGTGCATTTATTGGCTGTGAGCATGTGTGCGTGCTGCAAACTCACATAAATCTCCATCTTGCGGTAGAGGCCATAATTCAGCAGCAAGTTGTGAGTCATACGTATCCTGTGGGGCTTCATTGGGTGGCCCTGTCCATAGTAGTAGTTTCCAATATCACCTGAAACACGTTAGATGCCTGTCACACAAATTTCATCAACAGGAACCAACTATAGTTGCGCTGGCATCCTGAATACGAACAGAATATAGAGAAAATATCCATGTAAAATACAGACAAAAACAACACTGGCTTATACTATAACGTATTTTGTATCCAAAAACAACGGTTACACTCAGAACAATGCATCACGTAGATGTTTGACAGGTTTCCTCAAATAAGGTGAATATTTGGGAACCTTTTCTGTGCAACACACACACACACACACACACACACGATGGCTGGTCATGTGCGCTCGCCCCTGTTCGGGCTCACTGGGCCTCGGCGACACAATGTAAAACGACACCCCGAGTTACATCAAATGACAAATTGCCAAACGGAGCTTCTCCACTTTCTCATGACAGAATTTTCCATACCAGTGGCGATGCATCACATAACTAGCCATCGCAGCGATTCGCCAAACAGCTAGGTTAGCTAGATACACAGACACAATACCCGACACCGCCGCTTCTAATCCAGTGTTAGCGTTGATGCTAACCTCACAGGTCACAGCAAAGCCCACTCATTAGCGCTGCTGCTTCACTAGCCAACTAGCTACCCAATTCATTACCATTTTAAGATTCCGAAACTGTTTCATGGGCTCTACAGCAGTTCAAATTGAGCAATTTTGCGAAATATAACTTGAAACTTCCAAATTGTACCCGATGTAAAGTACTGAAATCAAACTATTGTTTCTTCCGTGATCAAGCACGGCTCCAATTGTTCGGTGGTGTGTGCAGCGCGGACGGCTAAGCTAGCTCCTCAGCGACGGACGCTGCCACAAGAATGCACTAATACATGCTTCAGCAGAAAAACAAACTCTTACCGTCATAATAATAGCACACTTTCTTTTTGGTGCCTCCCTGGACAGTGTAAGCCATCGCTAGGAAGCGTTGATGCTGACCAAATAAAGAGAATCGGGCAGAAAGAAACGGCGATGTCGCTAAAATTTGTAAAGAAAGAAATGGGGCAAAGTGGGCGGCGCAACTGCACGGCGGAGGCGGCAGTTTCGATATAACAATCAAAGATGCCCCAATGTTCTTTGATAATGATTTATTTACATTTGATGTACTTTGTTTGTTTTCCCGACAACATACGACATTTAACCCATATTGGTTTTCGATAGTTTAATAACTACTTAGATAGACAGATAACTCACATCACATAGCCCCCTCATTCCGTTAGACTAGGGAAATTGGACAGTGTTTACTGTGATTGCATACGTGTTAATTGCTCAATTTTTGTGTATCTCTAAGTTTGTGTATACACACAACAGCTTATTTGAATAAAGATGGGGTTAACATTTTAAGTATTAAAAAATAACATATTTGAACTTCATTATCTTAAACTCATTCAGCTCCAATCAGGAATCCCTGCTGCTACAACAGTGCACTTACCACTAAGCTCTGTGAACTGTGAACCTGAGCCCAGTGTGGTATAGAGCTCAGTGTGATATAGAGTCCATTGTGATTATAGAGTCCAGTGTGATTATAGAGTCCAGTGTGAGATAGAACTCAATATGATTATGGAGTCCAGTGTGATGGAGTCCACTGTGATATATAATCAGTGTGATTATAGAATCCAGTGTGATATAAGTCCAGTGTAATAGAGAGTCCAGTGTGATATAGAGGCCAGTGTGATATAGAGTCCAGTGTGATATAAGTCCAGTGTAATAGAGAGTCCAGTGTGATATAGAGTCCAGTGTGATATAGAGTCCAGTGTGATTATAGAGTACAGTGTGATAGAGAGCCCAGTGTGATATAGAGTCCAGTGTGATATAGAGTACAGTGTGATAGAGAGCCCAGTGTGATAGAGAGCCCAGTGTGATATAGAGTCCAGTGTGATATAGAGTACAGTGTGATAGAGAGCCCAGTGTGATAGAGAGCCCAGTGTGATATAGAGTCCAGTGTGACAGAGAGCCCAGTGTGATATAGAGTCCAGTGTGATAGAGAGCCCAGTGTGATAGAGAGCCCAGTGTGATATAGAGTCCAGTGTGATAGAGAGCCCCGTGTGATAGAGAGCCCAGTGTAATAAAAGTCTCAGTGCTGCAATCCCTGTGTGTGGTGCTACTGTTCCTAATTTTATTACTGTAGGTCATATACTGTTTCAAACAAGTGTCTGTCAGTCACACCCTGAGTTAATAGTGTACCAAAAGGCAGAATAACGGCTGAATAAGGCTTTTTGGAAGGGAAGACCAAAGTGACGGTAAAGCTTTGCTTTACAAGCTGCAAATATAAGGAGCTTCAGCTTGTCCAGAGTACGTTTCCATGCTAGAACCTTACTGTGGTATGAGGGTGTCTTAAGTGTCATGCTCTGGTTAATCACTACAGGGACCTCTGAAGGATCCCCATGCTCTCTGGAAAATGGTCCTAAATAAACAACCAAATGAATCTCCACAGTTACAGTGGTTACAAGTGAAGTTATTATTCTGTATTATACTACTTTAATTATTTTGGTGCATATCAGATTGAGAATGGTTGATGTGCTATTTACACTTGTTCTGCTGAGCTGAATTAAACAGGTACGGCTGTAGTTCCTTGTAGACAAACACGCAAAGTGCGTTCAACAACAACGTCATACATTCTTCAGGAACATAGATGCTGATTAATAAGTTTTTACATACACAGTATTGAACATCTTTCTGGATAAGAGAGTTTGACGAATGCTGTGAATACGCAGCTGTTCTCCTGCCCTGCAGAGTTGAGCTCTAACCTGTTCTCCTGGGGAAGCTGTTCAGTTCCTGGGGAGTTCAGACTGCTTTGAGGCACTAGCAGTTTCTGATTGTGAAGGGATTTCTGACGGTGTGTGGTATCCAAATGTGAGGTGTGTGTATGTGTGATCTGGGAGTGAGTTGTGTGTTTGTGTGTGTGATCTGGGAGTGAGGGTGTGTGTGTGTGTGTGGTCTAATCATGGCCAGCTAAATGTCCTGCCCGTGATTTGGTAAAACTTTTGATTAAAGGGGTGAAAAAAGTGTCTGAGCTTGTCCAGCACAGCAGTGTCGATGTCGGGATGCACACGGCCCTTACTGCCTGCCAAACATTTACTGAAGCGAAGGCTGAAACGCAGGCAGTAGAAGCCGCGGGTGGAGTTGAAGTACAAGTTGTCCTGACTGATTCTGGGGGGCAGGTGGAGGAAGCGCTCCACCAGCTGTAACTCAGGCAGTGGGTCTGAGATCAACCGGTCACCGTCGACGATGTGAAATTGCTCGACGGGAAAGAACTGCAGCCATCGCTCCAGGTGTTTGGTGTAGATGCTGGTCCTGACAGCCTTGTATTTAGTGTTCACCTCCCAGCTTCTGGAGTTGATTGCCAGCGTCTCAAACCTGTGGTAGGTTTTGTTCTTACGCTCCTTTCCCTCGAGCACTTGTGTATAATCAGAGATGGCGCGAGTGGTGGGCTCACGCACGATCACCAGCAGCCTGATGGATGAGTTCATCCTGAAGATGCGCTCTGGAACCTTCTCTGTGATGAAGTAGGCGGGGCTCTTCTCGATGGTGATCTGCTGGCTGAGGGAGAAGGGCATCCTGTGGCGGTACCAAGCAACCCCGTGACCGTAGTTTAGGTCATTGTCGAAGAAGTGCATCTCCTGGGAGGCCTTCACTACCGCAGGGTGGAGGGTGAGCATCTCCAGCAGAGCCCGAGTTCCACCCTTCCTCACGCCAATGATGATAGCCCGGGGCAGCTGCTGGACTAGGTGCCCCCTAGTGGTGTTGCCCCTTCGCAGCTCATGCAAGAGACCTCGTTTATACTGCAGCATGCGCAGGGGCACCTGCTCCGGCTCCGCAGGAGGAGATAGTCTGTTCACCAGGGGGAAGGTGGTGGGGAGCCTGCAGGAACAATGCTGCATGATGAAAAGCTGAGATTATACAACTCATGTAGAGGTCGAGGAGAGTTAAACAGTACCTGTCCAGGTTGGCAATGTGGGACAGCAGGTAGAGCAATGTTCCAAAGAGGAGGCTCCACAGAAGCACCTGCCTCTGGGTCAAGCATAGGTGCGGGAAGAACACCATCACCCTCCATCAGTCACAGAGCCTCCACCTGCATACAAAACACATAGGCACACATATGTTTTTGCACCATCGCCACTGTGCTGCCATCATATCGATTATTCAATTTAAGAAATCTTCTGTTTAGTAATTTTTTGGATATATCAACAACACAACCCCAATATCGGCAACCTTCGTGAGCCATCGGAAGACCATTGCACCTTCAAAAACATATCCATACCAAAGTTAAGTATTTCACCATGTCTGATTCACTTGTTGCTTGTGCTGAGTGTGGCACGTATAGTTACCCTTCTTCCATCAGTAGTATTAACTTTATATGTGAGAAGTGTAGATTATCCAGACTCTAGAAAGTCCTAGAGAGCAGTTGATAGAACCTAGTGTAGCATTAGAGCCCTTACCGCAGGGCGAATGGGTGACGTCTCGGCAGCATAGCCTTAGGGCTGAGCACCGTTCATTTCGAATTCGCGTGTCAAACAGGTTTGCCCCACTCAGCGATACACCGACTGAGCAACCTTTTAGAAGAGCTCTGGTTATAGGAGATTTGTAGCTTCGGCACATGAAAATTGCAACCCCTCTAGACACCAGCAGCCATAGTTAAATGTTTTCCGGGGCTGACTGACTGACGTCAGGGCTAACCTAAAGGTGTTGACTAAATGTGAATACTCCAAGAGTGTCATACACGTCGGCACTAATGATGTCGGGTTGAGACAGTCAGAAATTACTAAGGATAATGTTAAAGAGGTGTGTGAGCTAGCGGAGATGATGTCAGATGCCATAATATGCTCTGGCCCCATTCCAGTTTGGCATGGCACAGAAACCTACAGCAGGTTATGGGCGCTTAACTGCTGGATGTCAAAATGGTGCTCAGATATAATGTGTGTTTTATAGATAACTGGACCCGTTTTAGGGGCAGGCCTGGCCTTTTGAAGCAGGACGGCATTCACCCCTCTTGGGAGGCTGCTGCTCTCATTTCTGATAGCATATCCGCTAGGCTTTATAGTGATAGTGTAGGAGTAGGACTAGTTAACGAAAACTGACAAACCAGAGCCAAGGCCAGGCTAAACTGACTGTCTGTGAGCTGCAAGGAAATGTCACCTAGGTTCCACTTGATTGAAACTGAGTCTGTTCCTTCTGTTTCTATAAACAGTTCTTACAAAACTTGCGGACAATATTGAATTAATGTTAAAATGAAAATAGGATTGCTAAATATAAGATCCTTGCCAACTTGTTAATGAAATGATGCCCATGTTAAGGGTCATGTACGCTTTGCTTAACTGAAACCGGGACTCGACCAGATGACTATATGGCCCTAAACGAAGCATTTTCTTCCAGCTATGTTCATAAATCCTGTACAAATGGTCGCAGAGGTGGTGTCACTACACTATATGACTCAGATATAGGCGTCTCTCAAAAATCAGATTGCAAGTTTAATACTTTTGAATACTTTATTCTCACTGTGTCACATTCGTCTTCAACTAAGAAAGTGCCACAATTTTTTATGTTAATTACTCTTCACCTCCCTCCAGGGCCGTACTCTTTTATTATTCTCCTGTTTTTGCATGAGTTTTCATACTTCCTGTCTAACGTACTGCTATCAGCTGATAAGGTAATATCATTAATTATCCACTTTGAAAATGCACATGATTCTTTTAAAATTAACTTTCAAGAAATTCTTGATTCAATGGGTATCACTCAGAATGTAGTGGGGCTACACATAATTGTAGTCATACTTTAGACTTGGTCTTATCGTTTGGTATTGACATAGCCAGTTTAATAGTACTTCCTCAGAGTGAGGCCATTTCTGACCACTCCCTCATAATATACAAGTTGAGTTATCACAATAAACTATTACATCTGCTTCCATAATTGATAATTTACCGGATCTGACAAACGATGATCTACCTGCACCTCCAGAAGGGTTTGAGCGCATAACCGAGCATGTCGAGAATTCTCTCCATAAAGCCTTAGACAAGGTTGTACCATTGCGATCTAAGAGAAATGCAGAAGAGCTGAAGGCCACTATTAGAGCAACCTGAGCTCTGATAACACCTGAGCAGCACCACAGACTGATCGACCCCCATGCCATGCTACATTGCTGCACTAATTCAGGCAAAAGGAGCCCCAACTAAGTATTGAGTGATATATTTCAAGTGCTCATACTTCTCATGTTCATACTTGGCCAGCATTTCTAAAAAATCTATTTTTGTATTGGTCTTAAATAATATTCTAATTTTCTGAGATACAAAATTTGGGGTTTTCACTAGTTGTCAGTTAACCCTAACCCTAACACTTGAAATATATCAGTCTGTATGTAATGAATGATTATAATATACAAGTTTCACTTTTTGAATGGAATTTCTGAAATAAATAAACTTTTTCATGATATTCTAATTTTAAGTCCAGTACCTGTAAGTGATAAAAGAATGTCTCCATGGTACAATGACCATACGTGTAGTCTCAAACGAGCCGCAGGAATCCTGGAGCGTAAATGGTGAAATTCTAAATTAGAAGTATATAGCGTGTCATGGAAAAACCCTCCATACATCAAAATATATATATATCGTATCTAATAGAAAAATATAATCACAATCCATAATTCCTGTTTTAAACTGTATCAAGTACATCAATATATATATATATCGTATCTAATAGAAAAATATAATCACAATCCATAATTCCTGTTTTAAACTGTATCAAGTCTAACTAGGATTATTAAATATCGGGAAAATGAATGAAATTTGAAATTCTTCTCTTGACCTATAAAGAGTTAAATCGTCTTGGCCCACAATACTTGAGTGAACTCATTGCATCCTATAACCCATCTCACCTCCTGGACTCTCAAAATGCAGGATTTATCTTAGTTCAGAAAATTAACAAGACTATAGCCGGAGGCAGAGCCTTCTCAAAGCCCCTCAGTTATGGTTTTCCAACTCCAATCTGAGATTCTGACACAGACTTAAGACTCACCTATTAAATCAAGCCTTCAGTTAATGTACTACATTTGAAGGTGTGGAGCTCAGGGCCCCCCAGTCATTGAGTCTCCTGGTAATCTGAGATATTGATGTTGTTATCCAGCCATGTCATGCTCTCTGTCACGGTCAGCCCCGGACCCCTCCCTGTGGGCGTGTGTTCCTGTTGTCGATGTCCTTATGTGTATTTCCGTGGGTGTGTGTGAATGTGAGTGTGTTCATTCGTCGCACCTGTAGCTCGTCTTCACAAGGGGTTAGTGTGGTGCGTCTATTTAATGTGTGCTTGCGCAGTGTCCCATGCTCGTCTTTGTTTGAGTCACCGTGTGTGTGTGTGGGTCCGTTTATGTCTTGCGCATCTGCGCTGAATGTTAACGAAATAAATATACATTTGTCTGTCAACGCCTGCGATTCCAGCCAAATTCTGAAAACGCCTCACTCAGCGTGACACTCTCTAGTTGTGTCAATGATTTGGGTGTAAAGCAATGGCTCAATGCCTCATGACTGTGGTCACCTCCAGGCTCCTCCCTTTAGTTATGCTGCTATAGATAAGCCTGCTGGAGCCACATGCTAATCACTAGTACATGTGCTTTATATATGGATGTTTAAATTGATGTTTACACATGTAACCTGCATTCTGTATCTTGGTTACATGTTTCTACAAAGCCAATTCCTAAAAATGGTCTGGCTTGCCAGTGGATGTGCCAAAGCCATGAATAGATGTGCCAATGCCACCAGTGGATGCGCCGATGCTGCCTCCTACCTGAGGCCCAACATCCGCAATGGAGGAACTGTGACTGTTCGGCCTAGAAATAGAACTATAAATATGGACTTCTACTAGCTGGGCCGCCCAAACGAGGATGGGTTCCCTTTTGAGTCTTGGTCCTCCCAAGGTTTCTTCCTAATGCTCAAATAGTGATGTAACTGTAATGCAGTAGGCCTGTAGAAGTGATATAGTACTGATGTAGTAGTGATGTAATAGTGATGTAACAGTAATGCAGTAGGCCTGTAGAAGTGATATAGTACTGATGTAGTAGTGATGTAATAGTGATGTAACAGTAATGCAGTAGGCCTGTAGAAGTGATATAGTACTGATGTAGTAGTGATGTAATAGTGATGTAACATTAATGTAGGAGGCCTGTAGAAGTGATATAGTACTGATGTAGTAGTGATGTAATAGTGATGTAACAGTAATGTTAATGTACAGTAATGTACAGGTTACAAATAAATTGACTTGACTTAATGTAGGAGGCCTGTAGAAGTGATATAGTGATAGAAACCATAGCTGTACACATTGTATCTAGCCTCTTCCTTTTTCCGCCGGTCCATAATGTAGATGATGTATGATATAATGTAGAGGCCCTGTGGAAGGTAGAAGTGCTGCAGTAGTGCTATTTAAATACACTATAAATACAACTGCATCATTCAAATTTTTCATGTAGAAGTGAAAAACATTTATAATTATAAGCACAGTTAAATGTTGACACTGCTGTTGATTTCATGTAGAGAAAAGACACACAGTAACTACACACATTTACTACATGCATCATCATTATACAAACTCTAATCTACCACACACACACACACACACACATACACACATACACATAACACTAATCAATTCACTAATCAATCACACCATAAATTCTTACAAGTGATTACAGCAGATCGGTAGTGTACTTCAGGGCCATTAGCCAAGATGTCTGCCACACGCAAGCACACAAATGCACTCACACTCTCTCACATACACATATACACACATGCATGAATGCATGAGCACAGACACACACAGATATACACTCAAACTGATACACACAGACCCTTAAATTGTTCTGAGATCACTCTTGTGTGTGAGCCCACTTTACACAGGCACACACACACACAAAGTTGTGGACACACATACATACGAACACATACACACATACAAATTTTCATACACAAACACATACATTCTCTCTCACACACACACACAGTCGTGGACACACACACACACACACATACATACAAACATGGACACACACAAACTTTCATATATAAACACACTCTCACACCAAAACACTTTCTCTCTCTCTCTCTGTGTAACTAGTTGAACTAATTTTGAGTGCCAGGTAAATACCTTCTCAGTACTATGCTAACGGTATTAAATACCGCTCAAATATTCTGGAAATGTCAATTAAGATACCTCTGTAGTGTGTTCTTATATAGTTTGAACACTCAGTTCTTTCTTCGTGTGTGTGTTAGAGAGTGAGAGACAGCCTTTGCCTGGGTCAAAGAAGACTAAGTATGATGCTCTCTCCTGCCAGTGGGAGCAACCACCCACACGACCATAGTCACAGCTAGCCGCATATTGCCCCATCCTTAATCCAGTGTCCTACCGACTGGCACTTCCTCCAATACTCTGCATCTACTCCATGTTCCACGTTTCCCATCTCAAGCCAGTCTTGTCTCTTGTCCGGACATCCCAGCGGGATTGTAGTGCTGGGTAGGGAATGTTTGGTGCAGTTCCTTGGTTCCTTTGTTACAAAAGCTGGTCAGAAACTTCATCACCTCTTCAGTACCAGAGTCCATAGACCCACTGCGATTTTCATACCGTCACAACTGATCCACCAATGATGCGATTGCACATCTGCTCCACACCTGCATCTGGACGATGGGAGCGGTAATTATGTGAAAATGCTGTTCATTGACTACAGTTCAGTATTTAACACTATTATCCCTTCCAAACTCAACACCAATTTGGAGTATCTGGAACATCCATCCATGCATGACTGGATCTCCAACGTCCATACAGACAGACCACAAAAGTGCAGGTGGGCAACCATATCTCATCCACCCTCACCCTCACTGGAGCTCCCCATGGTTATGTCCTAAGCCCCCTGCTTCACTCAATGTACACCTAGCCTATGACTGCATAGCCACTTCCAGCTCTACCACCATTATTAAGTTAGCCGACGTCTTCATGAGCCTGATCGCTGATAATGATGAGAGGGCCTATCTGGAGCCAGGACAATAATCTCCTCCTCAGTGTCAGCAAGACAAAGGAGCTGATTGTAGACTGCAGCTAGAAACATGAGTGGCGCTATCAACCTGCCTGGAGCAATGGAGCCACTGTGAAATTACCTTGGAGTTTTTCCAATTACCTTAGAGTTCACATCCCTGCTATACCAACTCCTGGCAAAGGCACGGCAGCATCTATACTTCTGACACAAAAGAGACTTCAGACTGCCCTCCAAGGTCCTGCAGAACTTCTACACCTGTATCCTCACAGGGAACATAATAGCCTGGTTTGGGAAAAGCATGAAGCAGGACTAACAAGCTCTCCAGGGGGTGGTACATTTAGCAGAGTGCATCACTCAGATGGAATGTCCTGACCTGTAGAGCATCTATCACAAGCGGTGCCAGACCAAGGCCAGGAAGACTGTGAAGGGCCTAACAGCAGATTATTCTCTATGTTGAGGTCCCTGAAGGCCAACGCAGAGAGGTTAAGGAGGGGCTTTAGGGGTTTATGCACACCTGTCACCTTATCCCACATTGCACACCTGCACTTTATTCTTCATTCTTTATCCCACGTTGCACAACATAGCCCATATTACATTCCCACATATTTATATTCATACATTCACCTAGATTTCTCTATTTTCCTGATTATATTTTATATCTTGATTTATCTTATATAGAGAGATTTTATATTTATGGTACCTTTAATACTTTTTTATACATATGTAATGAATCTTATTTTATTCTCATTCATGTCCTATTTTATTTCCTCTTCCTGTAAGAGCAGTCATAAAATCATTTCACTGCTAGTTGTTACCAAAATGGAATGTACAAACCCAAAATATTCAAAGATCTATGTGCCTGTAATGTTCTGGTGGAAAAGATATGCAGAGCGGCTTCAGATTAGGGTTAGTAGAACACTAGGGTTGGCACACCCATAAAGACTTACATCACATCCCAGACACTCTTACAGCACACTTACAGACACTTACTGAATGACCAATCATGGTCATACACGTTTGCCGAGAACAAAAGTAACCAACTGAACTCGGGGTTCATGGCTTCCACCAGATTCAGATAATATCAATCAGAAACAGGAGTGGGGGTCACTGAAAGCATACACTATATTCCTGTATCAGTGTCCCCAAATGGCACCAATGTGAATTGTTAGTCTGACCCCAATCATACTTTGGTAACATGTACACCCTCACTGCACTACCTCACAGACTCACAGCCTCACTGCACCCAGAGCCTCACTGCACCCACACCCTCACTGCACCCACAGCCTCACTGCACTCACTGGCACATATGTTTCACTGCGGTCACTCCCTCACAGTTACACTGAATTATTCACCTTCCTTTACTCACTAGCCTCACTGCACTCACTACATTTATTACCCCACCACAATCATTACCATCACTGCACTCACTGCTGCTCTGGATCCCAGTGCCCTCACTGCACACAAAGTCAAATCATTGTTATTCTAAAGTGTGCATTCTGAATGAACAAATTACATAGAATGCTGGTTTATAAAATACTGGTATATGGAATACTGGTTTATAGAATACTGGGGTATGGAATACTGGTTTATAGAATACTGGTATATGGAATACTGGTGTATGGAATACTGGTTTATAGAATACTGGTGTATGGAATACTGGTGTATGGAATACTGGTATATAGAATACTGGTGTATGGAATACTGGCTTATAGAATACTGGTTTATAGAATACTGGGGTATGGAATACTGGTTTATAGAATACTGGTATATGGAATACTGGTGTATGGAATACTGGTTTATAGAATACTGGTGTATGGAATACTGGTGTATGGAATACTGGTATATAGAATACTGGTGTATGGAATACTGGCTTATAGAATACTGGTTTATAGAATACTGGTATATGGAATACTGGTATATAGAATACTGGTGTATAGAATACTGGTGTATAGAATACTGGTATATGGAATACTGGTGTATAGAATACTGGTGTATAGAATACTGGTGTATGGAATACTGGCTTATAGAATACTGGTTTATAGAATACTGGTATATGGAATACTGGTGTATGGAATACTGGTATATGGAATACTGGTATATGGAATACTGGGGTATGGAATACTGGTATATGGAATACTGGGGTATGGAATACTGGTATATGGAATACTGGTGTATGGAATACTGGGGTATGGAATACTGGTTTATAGAATACTGGTGTATGGAATACTGGTGTATGGAATACTGGTTTATAGAATACTGGTGTATAGAATACTGGTGTATGGAATACTGGTGTATGGAATACTGGCTTATAGAATACTGGTATATGGAATACTGGTGTATGGAATACTGGCTTATAGAATACTGGTTTATAGAATACTGGTATATGAAATACTGGTGTATGGAATACTGGTATATGGAATACTGGTGTATGGAATACTGGTATATGGAATACTGATTTATAGAATGCTGCTGTAATGATGGCAGACATCTTACCCATAGATCACTGACTGAGGGAATCTGTCAAGTCAGCAAGCTTTACTCTCTCTCTCACACACACACACAAACACACACACAGACTGCATTCTTCAGACACTACAGCAAACGGCTGAAGACTGTTAGGCTATATTCACACTGCAGGATTGTTTTAGCTGCTCACTATGTCTTTTAAAATTACCTTCATCTGACATTTGTCTGAACAGATCAGGGTCCTTAACCGATTCGCATACTCAGGAGAACAATGGCTCAGAGATGAAGCATCAACATGGTATCAACAGTAACAGCTGCTAAACTAAAGGCAAATGCTCAGGTCAATCTGCAGTGGAGGCTGAATGCAAAATCAAATACAAATATCCCAAATAGAAAGAACAAGCAATTAACAGCAACGGATGCATTTTGTTAATCTCTTCACGCCCACTATAATTACAGTATATCAGTCAGATGCAATGCTATATACTTGTTCCAACAGTTACGATTAGATGACCACAGCTATAGAAAACAGTAATAAAAATGGAGTGTGGCTTAAAAGGTTGTCTGGCTGTCCTGCCACTGAAATCCTCCCCCACTGTGAAAGTATAACAAAGACACATAAAAGTCACATGAGTCTGACTCTTCAGAGTCACATGAATTCCAGTCTGGCTATTTGGATTCACAGTGCTGTGTATCAGACATGTTTTGGACTTAGGTACCATATATGAAAGTAGCCCAAATCCAAACTGAAAATAACATTCAGAGTGGCAGTGACTAATGTGACTAATGTCACTGCCATCCAAATGACAAATGGCTGTGTCACATATGGAGAAAAATATCAGATTTTGGCCACATCTGTGGGAATGCAGCAGTATAAGATATTACTATAAGATGCAGTTGCTTTACCCTGAATTAGAAAATCTGGAAGTGCCATTGTTACTGTACGAAACAATAATTGTTTTATATAATAATCTCTGTCTCTCTTTCTCTGTCTCTCCTGCTGTCCCTCTCTGTCTCTGTGTGTGTCTTTGTGCCTCTGTCTCTGTGTGTGTCTTTGTGCCTCTGTCTCTGTGTGTGTCTTTGTGCCTCTATCTCTTGCTCTACACATGCTCCCTCTTATGTACAAGGCCTTCTCTCTCCTTATCCTCTCTGTGTCTCACCCTGAACCTCAAGTTCTCTCTCCTCCTCTTTTCAGGGAGATGTTTCATTGTCTAGCTACTATTCAAGCATCCTGAAATTTCATCAAGTAATGCCAAGCACCCCATTCTCTGACATTACATGAAGGTCAATGAGGTCCGTCCTGTCTGATCACACACACACACACACACAATACACGGAAACACACAAAAACACACAGCGGCTGATGCTATATCTTTCTTGACTTACTGCCCAAGATGTACCTGCACATCTTGAAGAAGAACAGAAAGAAAAAGGGATGGGATATGGAAAGACAGAGAGAGAGACAGAGAAAGAGAGGGAGAGAGAAAGAGAGACAGAGAGAGGACAGGAACAGAGACTGCAGGTCTGAGATCACAGCAATACCACATATCACACAGCATTGCTGTATTACTCTAATGAGATTACCAGCATTGATCTGATTAATCTGACAGTGGTTAATCTGACAGTGGGTTGTAGATGGTGTGTCTCATTGCAGATGTCTGATTAGAGATGTAGCAAAGTAATGATGACAGTCCTGCACTACTGGAGGCCATTTAGGGTGAATTACATGTAACACTTGTGCGCACGCACACTGCTTGCATATATGAATTTCCACTACTCATCTGGAGTTCTTATACCATATGGACCTATGGCATGTGAACAAAACTCAGACTGCTCTCCGCCTTATTTTCATGAGCGTGCAGTACACATGTTCGGGACGAACTTATGTTTTACACAATTGCGCTTACATTCATACAAGCATAGTTTAGTATTATATTTATGTGCAATTGATTGTGCAAGCGCTAATGCAAGTAGCGTGTAGGCTATGTGCAAGTGTAAATGTACATGTATACGGAAGTATATGCGCATGTGGACTCAAGCGTTTATAAAGCTGTTTTGTGACATGTCTTGTAAAAAGCGCTATTTAAATAAAATTGACTTTGGATGTGTGTGTGTGTGTTTCGTTTGTACGCGAAAGTGTTTCATATGTATGAGCAAGTTGTGTGCTTGTGCTGAAATGTTTCACTGATTTCGCTGTAAACGGCCTCTCCCAATGCGCTACGTCCACATAAACACACATTACTACAATATGACAGAATTACTATACTACTGTAGTAATAACATTGACTGAGAACAATATTATGTAATAGACTACATATATTAGAGGTGATAGTAGTGCTAGTATTTGTAGTTATGTGGTAATATGGAAGTAGTTCTGCAAGTCTAAAACTGAATAGGGGAATCTACTACAAACTAACAATATAAAACCACTACGTCCCTTCTTCGGAGACGAGAGGGTGAGAGGGTGAGAGGGTGAGAGTGTGTACCTGCCGTGTATCTGTGATGTTTGAGATTTCTGAGGCTCTCGGGGCGTCGTTCTGCTCCTGCTGTCTACCGGACTGTAAAACACGGATAGTTTTTTACTCCGGTGGCTGTGTTGCACAGCGGGAGCTTTGCCAGTAAGTCGTACGAGAGACTGTCCACATTTCCGTAAGTACAAATGCCTTTGGTTCTGCTTGATTGAGACACTAAAGGACGGAGTCGATATTCCTTCGCCCACAAAGCGCAAATTCTGAGCGCAGAAATTCAGAGCGCGAGCGTAATCCGTAAACACTACTAACAGTGTTGTGTCAGTTTTTGTTCTGTCTTGTTACATCTGAAAAATAATCCTACAACTGGAGAAGCATCATTCCAGAAATGGTCAACTTTTTTTTTTTTTTAATAGCGTTTATCTATAAGAATTACTCTGAAACTAGTTTGTTTATTTCATGAGGCTGTTTTATGAGCATAGGGAGGTAACGTGTTACCGACCCGTTACAATTTATAATTCTATATTAGCTAGTGGCTGGTTAGATATTAGCTAGCTTACTACTTTATGTAAATAAAGGCAACAGAACGTAAGAGCGTACTAGCGTCCAGTACATGAATTCGGCCATAAACACATAAATAAATGCCGCGATGCGCCCGTATGGTTCGTCCTGCCCTCGACCGCTCTCAACTAAATAACACCACGAATACAGGCGCGTTCTGGTGTCAGAGTAACGCCTGTGTCACTGCGTCGAATGAAACTGCTGCTGGCCATAGCAAAGAGTAAAACGTAAACATACCTCATGACCCGCGGGACGTTGATACCCTTAAACGAGTAAAGAGAATCTGGATGCGCTGATGGGCAGAAAGCGCTCGCGCATCTGGGTCCTTTCTCTGTCACGCCACAGTCACTTACTGCGTGCTTCTGTGACCTGATGTGATAAAGAGCACGGACCGGACGTCTGGAAGTTGCAAACTATTTTAAAACGTGTTTGTATTGAATAACGAGATACTCGTTATATTTATTCATTGTGTTAGTATGTAAACGCCATCACTCACTGTGTAATGGAAAAGTCACGTGCCACTCTGCGGGATGGTGAGTGGTCGACGTTGTACTCGAGGATGGCTCTGTCCCGTGGAAAAAACTCACTTCTCAAGAAGGAGCATTAAGAGAAATGTACACCAAGCTGGCTTTAAGAAAGAGAGATACCCGCTGACGGTTGTCCAATCCAAATCCTGTTGTCCGGTTTGGTTCAAAACCCACAGCAGCGACACAGGTACGAGTGAAGAGGTTCAAAAACATTGTCATGTTACTGTCATTTATCAGCAATGTCTCCTTATCCACCAGAACATCTGTATTGTAATGTTGTATAAGACAACTTAGTTAATGATCTCTTCAAATCCTCTGATAACGGATACACTTCTGTTCTTATACTCTTAGACTGCAGTGCTTCTTTCAACACCATAGACCACAACATTCTACTGGCTGGAGACACTGGCATAAGAGCATAAGAGCTTCCATTGCTATGCAGATGATACTCAGCTGTATATCTTGTAATTGTCACGGTGAGCCAGGCTCAGCGGACAAGGGAGACGCCCTCTCCCCCACACACACACACACACACACACACACACACACACACACATGCACTCTGCCATGTCCACTCCCACACACACGCCCACACACACAGCCTCTGCCACGCCCACTCCCACACACATGCCCTCTGCCACACCCACTCCCACACACGCCCTCTGCCACACCCACTCCCACACACAGCCTCTGCCATGCCCACTCCCACACACACACCCTCTGCCACGCCCACTCACACACATAACCTCTGCCACACCCACTCCCACACACACGCCCCCTCTGCCACGCCCACTCCCACACACACGCCCTCTGTCACTCCCACTCCCACACACACGCCCTCTTCCACGCCCACTCACACACACACACCCTCTGCCACTCCCACTCCCACACACACGCCCTCTGCCATGCCACTCACACACACACACCCTCTGCCATGCCCACTCCCACACACACGGCCTCTGCCACTCCCACTCCCACACACACGCCCTCTGCCACGCCCACTCCCACACACACACCCTCTGCCACGCCCACTCCCACACACACACCCTCTGTCACTCCCACTCCCACACACACGCCCTCTGTCACTCCCACTCCCACACACACGCCCTCTGCCACGCCCACTCACATACACACGCCCTCTGCCATGCCCACTCACACACACACGCCCTGTGCCATGTCCACTCCCACTCCCACACACACACCCTCTGCCATGTCCACTCCCACTCCCACACACACCCTCTGCCACGCCCACTCCCACACACACAGCCTCTGCCACGCCCACTCCCACACACACGCCCTCTGCCATGCCACTCACACACACACCCTCTGCCACGCCCACTCCCACACACACGCCCTCTGCCATGCCACTCACACACACACCCTCTGCCACGCCCACTCCCACACACACGGCCTCTGCCACTCCCACTCCCACTCCCACTCCCACACACACACCCTCTGCCACGCCCACTCCCACACACACACCCTCTGCCACGCCCACTCCCACACACACACCCTCTGTCACTCCCACTCCCACACACACGCCCTCTGTCACTCCCACTCCCACACACACGCCCTCTGCCACGCACACTCACATACACACGCCCTCTGCCACGCCCACTCACACACACACGCCCTGTGCCATGTCCACTCCCACTCCCACACACACACCCTCTGCCATGTCCACTCCCACTCCCACACACACACCCTCTGCCACGCCCACGCCCACTCCCACACACACAGCCTCTGCCACGCCCACTCCCACACACACGCCCTCTGCCACGCCCACTCCCAATTGACACTCCCACCACACCTGCCACTAATTTCTCATGTTGATTGCTTGCAGCATTTAAGCCCACAGGTGTTGACATCCAGTGCTGCACATTAAGCCTAACTGACTGGAGCACTGGATGCCGGGACTCTTGGGCCAGGACATATAAAACTGGGTGGCGTCTAATTTTCTTCTTCATAATTCCGATAAGACTGAGGTGTTGCTTCTTGGACCCAAAGCTGCAAGAAACAATTGGTCTTATATTCTTCTTCCCCTACGTGGTTTTTCAGTAACACCTAAATCAGAGAAGCATGCAGAGAAACTGGTCCACGTTTTTGTCTCAAGACACTTTTTGTCTCATCAAGAATGTGTACAAGATTGTACAGAATGGAGCAGTCAGAGTCCTAACTAGGGTCGCCCAATGGAGGATGGGTTCCCTTTGGAGTCTTGGTCCTCCCAAGGTCTCTTCCTAATCCCCACCTAGGGGGGTTTTCCCTTGACTAGGGATCTGGACCCATGCTGGACCCGACTGGGAACAGGGAACCCATCCACCATTGGGCGGCCCAGCTAGCAGCAGGCCATATTTATAGTTCTATTTATAGGCTGAGCAGTGTGGATGTTTGGTGTCCAGTAGGGGGCAGCATCAGCGCCTCCAGTGGCGACATTGACACATCCAATCACGGTATCGGCACATCCACTGGCAAGCCAGACCATTTTATATGTGTTTTCTGCAAATGTCTTTGTAGAAACATGTAACCATCCACTGCAACGCAGGGAGAGTAGGACTAATGTGATTGAATGTTCTAGCCCTAGTTAGGACTCTAGCTGCAGCATTCTGTACAAGTTGGAGTTTCTTTAGGGACTGTTTAGAGTATCCAATTAAAAGACTGTTACTGCAGTCCAATCGTGATGAAACAAAAATGTGGACCAGTTTTCTCTGCATCTGATAGTATCTCAGTTTATCAATATTACGTAAATGTAAAAAGGCAGACTTAGTGAAATTGCATATGTGTGTGTCAAATGAAAGATCAGGATCGATAGTGACACCTAAGTTTTTATTGGTAGATTTAGGTTTTACTGGAAAAGCCATCTAGGGTAAGAGGAATATTAGACCATTTAGACCAACACCTCAGTCTTATCGGAATTTAGAAAAAGAAACTAAGATGCCATCCAGTTTTTTATTTCCTGGACGCAGTTCACAATTTTGGGAGTAGTATTGACATCATCTGGATTAGAGGATATATACAGCTGAGTATCATGTGCATAGCAATGGAAGCTAATATCATGCCTACGAATGATTGTGTCTAATGGTAGCATATATAATGAGAATAATACGGGGGACTCCATGTGCGTTCTGAGCATTCATTATTTACAAGGACAAATTGGTATCGATCTGTCAGGTAGGATCTGAACCAGGAGAGTGCTTGACCTCAATGAGTGTCTCCAGCCTATCCAGTAGAATGTTGTGGTCGATGGTGTTGAACGCAGCACTAAGGTCTAAGTCTAAGTTTAAGAGACTATGACTGCTGGCTGTGTGACAGCACACAGTGATGGAACAACACAACTGTGCAATAAGAATGAGACTGCAATGGTACAGTAATTGTTGATCCATTGCGGGACTGTGTAAATAACCATAGAGACTGCTTTTTTTGTTGGCTATGAAACATTGTGATTTTCGAACTCAAATGCGGACACAATGGGATGTGTGCATGTGAGCATGTGATTGTATGATCATATGAAATCACCAAGAGTCATTTGGAAAAGAATAAAATGTTATTTGGAATAAACACTATTGACCTACTTTTATTCATTAAAGATTTATTGAAATATTTATTCAAACCTTTCACACAAGTTACCAACAATTCCTAACCCACTGTTCTAATTTAGGAAGCAGAGGTTTACCTGAAAAATGTTGAACATACTGTATATTAATACAAAAACACAGTAGCTTGTTATCAGGGTAGAACAAGTGTAGGGATAGAACAGATGTTGGGTAGAATAAATGTAAGGCTGGAACAGGAGTAAGGTTAAAACATTGATGGGGCAGAACGTTGTAGGGGTAGAACTGGGGTAGGTGTTGAACGGGTAGGGGAGGAACAGGTGTTGGGGTAGAACAGGTGTTGGGGTGGGGAAACTAGGGGTAAATCATAGTATTGTAATACTGGTTAAGAGCATGAAGCGCGTTCTGAACACAGCCCTCTGGATTAAGGACAGACATATGATTGATTTCAGACACCATATACTTCAAGGCCATCACATACTCAACAGAAAGGCAAAAACATACTGGTGTCATTCAAATGTTTTCATCTCTAGATTTCTGTCTGTTCCCCAAAAATGTTCAAGGACGTTTGTTTCTTTACTCTGTAACAAGAATTACAGCGTCGTCAGACGTATAGTTTTAGTTAGATTCAGTGACCAGTGGATTACAGCGTCGTCAGACGTATGGTTGCACGGTTAGACACAATGATACGCCTGCTCACTCTGTCAGTACTGCCCCTCATGCCCCCCTGTGGTACGTGGGGCAGATCGATGCCTCAGATACTAATGAACAGATTGAGGATATGACCACTGGTGCTGGACTGTGATATTGGGTGAATGTAATTCAAGATGCCCAACATGAAAATCCACTCTGAGAAAATGCGGACATGATGAAATCACCCAGAAGGCATCTCTCCCTTTTTCTCTCTCTTTATAAACAATATAAAGAAATGCTGATCCTCTCCTGAGCACCGGCTGGCTGTAGCAGTCAGATGCTTTTTGGGCCTTTATGGTGGACAAAAGCTTTTTGTCTTTTAAAATATGTTTCTGAATTCTTTGTGTGCCACGTGTTGTACGTTTTATGCAACTGAGCTCTGTGTCAGAACCTAACAAGTCAAGTCAATTTTATTTATATAGCGCTTTTTACAACACGTTGTCTCAAAGCAGCTTTACAAATTACACTACCCCTAAATAACGTTCACCTCTCTGTGAGGCCCAGACTGGAACAGAAAACAGAGGATAGATTTATGATAGTGGTGACTAGTTCTAATGAACTGGATCTCCATAGTCCTATCCACTCACTATAGTCCCAGCCATAATCACTCACTGAATCCAGTGTTTTAGCACCATCGTGTGGTGAGAGGGGGTAATGTATCCAGACACCACAGCATAAGTAGTAAGGCTTTATTTCTACACAAGATACATTACAAAAATTACTACAATAGTGACATAAAAAAAACATAGTGAAACCACAGTTATCGTATCAGTATTACATACTTAATCCATTACCAATTTAAAATCATTAGCTACTAGGTCCAGTTTGTCAGGCATAAATCTCTGAGGCTCAGAACAACTGTTCTATTAACAAAGTACTACTGCAAAGAACACAGAACAGCTGATGGGAAGATCAGCCACTTAGTTATTCTGCAAATAAAATTATATATACAAAATACTATATAAATTCAGTGTAGTGTGCACAATCTATTCATTCCACGACAAATTCAGCCAACTTTATTAGAAACACATACCAGCTCAAACACTCACTATCCATTTTATTAGGGACGCTACAGGTGCATTTCATAGGGTCAGGCTTTAAGTGTGCAATTAGGAGTCTAAACACAGACATAAGGTGCTCCAAGATGGCCAACCTCCCCTACCCTATCGGTCATGAGCCAGTCCCTCACATGGTGGTTATAAGCGAGTGTGTGTTGTACAGGTGTGGCAGTAGTGTGTCTGGAGGCTGACCATGTGCTTGGCTGGGCTGACAGCTATATTTGACCAAATGTGAAAATGCACAGAGTGAGCCTAATGGGCAGGTAGGGGGCCTAACAGGCAGTAGTCAAAGGTGGCCAGTAAACTCTATAAATCTACAAGCGTATTCTAAAAAATGCTTTTAATAAAGTGGGTGCTGAGTGTAAATACAGTTCTTCATGCTGTCTGCTGCATTGCATGCAATAGTAATTCAAATGCAATATAAACGTTTCTTTAAATAATGTTTAGGTTTCATTCAATATGACTGGAAAGCAAATTAGGCATCTCAAAGAATCACAGTTCTAGTTCATTCCGAAACAAAAACAAACAAACAACACACTTGCTAGCCTGAAGGGTTTCAAAGCAGAGAAGGGTTTCACTTTCATACAGCATTAGCTGCTTTTGCACATGCATGCAAACAATGGCACAACATATACCAACATTAATATCTAGCCTATATGATCAATTCTAATGAACTGAATGCTGGGCTGCAAAAAAAATGAAGATACTATATATATTTTTTAGACTGATGATTTTAAAAGGCACAAACAGAACGCTATATCTATATGCCACCACCTCCTCACTGCCAACGCCCTTCACAAACCGAACATGTGCCGCGTCTGGACGTCAGCCTGTGGTGTTTCGTTCCAGACCCGCCCTGGCTTACAGAAGCAGAGTTGGGCTTTGTAGGGATGGTGCCGTGCGGTTCTGTCTCCGCGGTGGGTCTGTGGGTCTGTGGGTCAGTAGCGGCTTGCGTCGTCGTAGGAACTGATGTCCAGGTCGAAAAAGTCTTCCAGCTTCCACTGCAGGGTTTCAAAGGTTGGGCGGTCGGTGGGCGTGTCCTTCCAGCACTCCATCATGATGTCATACAGCACTTTGGGGCAGTGGGGGGGGCATGGCATCCTATAGCCTGTGCGAAGCTTCTGCACCACCTGGTAGTTAGTGAGAGCTAACACAGAGAGAGAGAGGGCCATTATAACAGTGTGTGTGTGTGTGTGCTTCAGTCATATAAACATTTCTGGTGTAAACAAACAGAGAATGTGCTCATACTTGGGTAGGGCATCTGCCCAAAGGTCATGATTTCATACACCAGGATGCCAAAGGACCAGACGTCTGATTTAATGGAGAACTTGTTGTCGTGAATGGCCTCCGGAGCCGTCCACTTCACCGGGAACTTGGTCCCCTCCCGGGCCTCATACACATTCTCATCACCATCACTGCTGGGATCACTGTCATGCTGAAAGACACAGAGAGAGAGATAGAGATAGAAAGGGGTGGGGGAGGGGTGATCAATAATTTGGGCAAATGGTTACAAGTTTCAGGAAGTGTCTTGGTGTCTGAGTAACAAGTGTGAAACACACCAGGAAAACTCGTGCGAGACCAAAATCTGCCACTTTGACCACGTTGTTGTCCCCCACCAGGACATTGCGAGCGGCCAGGTCTCTGTGGATGTAGTTCTGCTGCTCCAGGTAGGCCATTCCTGAAGCCACTTGAGCAGACATCTCAACCTGGTCAGGGACTCGCAAATGTGACCCTTGGTCTTCTGTGAGGAAGAGATATGGGAGAGGGAAGAAGAGGGAGGGAACGAGTAAGGGAGGGCAGGAGAGAGAGGGGGAAAGGTGAGGATGAGAGAGAGAGAGAAAAGTAACATTTAAAAACACATTTGTCAGTAAAGTTGCTGTTCTAAGGGTCTAATGTGTGTGCATATCAGGGGTGTACATATCAGCATTGAGTGTGTGTGTATCAGGTATGTGTGTATCGGTGTTATCTATGCGTGTGTAGAGGTTTCACCTACTAATCCTTTAAAGTAGGTTTGTTTTACATATTCAAATTATACCAGAACCACAAGATTTAGTTCTCAGCTAAAGGATTTAACTATTAATTCTTTGGAGGTTCTGGCAGCAACCACTTTTTGAATGATTTCAACACAGACCATTTGGTGAAAAAAGCAACTATTCAAAAACAAACATCATCAACAAGGATCAGTATATTTACAGTGAAGACTCGGCATCTAGTGTGTGTGTGTAGAAAAGGGAGGAGAGTAAATGTGCATGTGCTCATGTGAGCGTGCGCGCTTGAGGAGGCGGGACTTGTCATCTCGGTTCTCCAATGGGGAACAAAGTAATTAAAACGGCGCCGACTTCAAACAGTAGAGCAGCATGGCTGTATGTTAATGAGCTCAGCTGTATGTTAATGAGCTCAGCTGGTTTATTCTAACGTGGTCAGAACAGAGGGTAATGGCGCTGGCTTAATAACTACACATTAATGTGGTGTGTCTGAGCCTGGAGAAGACCATCACTTATCAATGAATCAGATAAAGACATGGAGAGATCGCATGAGAGGTGAAGAGAACTTTGTATGTACAAATCTTGGTGTCCTGGGAATCGTCCTTCTGGATACGGAGTCCAGGAATTTGAGTCTCGTCCAGGATTTAACGACAGGGAATTGATCACCTTTGTTTCAGTACGTGTGGCCGCATTAGCATGTTTGATGGAAGTAGTTCGGTGAATCTGTTGCCGCGGTAACGTTGATCAGTCGGTTGTTAGATTGCACCGTAACTTGGCCTCGTTAATTAAGTAATATGACTTTCAGCTGTTTGGTGTTAATAGTACTAAAGTTCACATGCTCTTAATTGAAGAAAACCAGAGAGAGGGCGGGGCCTCCTTTAAATAGGTCCAACCTCGGTACAGGTCAAACCAGAGAGAGGGCGGGGCCTCCTTTAAATAGGTCCAACCTCGGTACAGGTCAAAACCAGAGAGGGGGGGCCTCCTTTAAATAGGTCCAACCTCGGTACAGGTCAAACCAGAGAGAGGGCAGGGCCTCCTTTAAATAGGTCCAACCTCGGTACAGGTCAAACCAGAGAGAGAGGGCGGGGCCTCCTTTAAATAGGTCCAACCTCGGTACAGGTCAAACCAGAGAGAGGGCGGGGCCTCCTTTAAATAGGTCCAACCTCGGTACAGGTCAAACCAGAGAGAGAGGGCGGGGCCTCCTTTAAATAGGTCCAACCTCGGTACAGGTCAAACCAGAGAGAGAGGGCGGGGCCTCCTTTAAATAGGTCCAACCTCGGTACAGGTCAAACCAGAGAGAGAGGGCGGGGCCTCCTTTAAATAGGTCCAACCTCGGTACAGGTCAAACCAGAGAGAGAGGGGGGGGCCTCCTTTAAATAGGTCCAACCTCGGTACAGGTCAAACCAGAGAGAGAGGGGGGCCTCCTTTTAAATAGGTCCAACCTCGGGGCCTCCAGGTCAAACCAAACCAGAGAGAGGCGGGGCCTCCTTTAAATAGGTCCAACCTCGGTACAGGTCAAACCAGAGAGAGGGCGGGGCCTCCTTTAAATAGGTCCAACCTCGGTACAGGTCAAACCAGAGAGAGGGCGGGGCCTCCTTTAAATAGGTCCAACCTCGGTACAGGTCAAACCAGAGAGAGAGGGCGGGGCCTCCTTTAAATAGGTCCAACCTCGGTACAGGTCAAACCAGAGAGAGGGCGGGGCCTCCTTTAAATAGGTCCAACCTCGGTACAGGTCAAACCAGAGAGAGAGGGCGGGGCCTCCTTTAAATAGGTCCAACCTCGGTACAGGTCAAACCAGAGAGAGGGCGGGGCCTCCTTTAAATAGGTCCAACCTCGGTACAGGTCAAACCAGAGAGAGAGAGGGTGGGGCCTCCTTTAAATAGGTCCAACCTCGGTACAGGTCAAACCAGAGAGAGGGCGGGGCCTCCTTTAAATAGGTCCAACCTCGGTACAGGTCAAACCAGAGGTGGGGAGTCCAACCTCGGTACAGGTCAAACCAGAGAGAGGGGGGGCCTCCTTTAAATAGGTCCAACCTCGGTACAGGTCAAACCAGAGAGAGAGGCGGGGCCTCCTTTAAATAGGTCCAACCTCGGTACAGGTCAAACCAGAGAGAGGCCTCCGGGGCCTCCTTCAAAATAGGGGCCTCCTTTAAATAGGTCCAACCTCGGTACAGGTCAAACCAGAGAGAGAGGGCGGGGCCTCCTTTAAATAGGTCCAACCTCGGTACAGGTCAAACCAGAGAGAGAGGGCGGGGCCTCCTTTAAATTTACAGGTCAAAAAGAGAGAGGGGGGCCACCGTTATATAGGTCCCACATCGGTACAGGACAAAAACCAGAGAGAGGGCGGGGCCTCCTTTAAATAGGTCCAACCTCGGTACAGGTCAAACCAGAGAGAGAGGGCGGGGCCTCCTTTAAATAGGTCCAACCTCGGTACAGGTCAAACCAGAGAGAGAGGGGGCGGGGCCTCCTTTAAATAGGTCCAGAGAGAGGGGGGTACAGGTCAAACCAGAGAAAGGGCGGGGCCTCCTTTAAATAGGTCCAACCTCGGTACAGGTCAAACCAGAGAGAGAGGGCGGGGGGCCTCCAGAGAGGGCGGGGCCTCCTTTAAATAGGTCCAACCTCGGTACAGGTCAAACCAGAGAGAGGGCGGGGCCTCCTTTAAATAGGTCCAACCTCAGAGAGAGAGATGGCTGCTGATCAAGGTATTTAAACACCTGAATTCCACATACTGCAGACACACCCTTTCTTCCGTTGAAGCAAGCTTGTTCGATGTAATGCCAGTGGTACTGCCACCTGCTGGTTTGGCATGGTACATACATGTGTATATCAGCACTGTATATTTGTGCATCAACATTGTGTGTGTATCTTCATTGAGTATTTGCTTCAGCTTCGCGTATGAGGTGCGTGTGTGTGTGTGTGTGTGTGTCTCACTCTGCAGGTACTCAAGCAGGCTGCCATTGCTCATGAGCTCCGTGATGATGTAGATGGGCTCTCCCATGGTGCACACGGCATACAGCTGGATCAGCTTGGGGTGACGCAGCTTCTTCATAATCTGAGCCTCACGCAGGAAGTCCTGGGAGTCCATAGTGCCTGCGGGTGCAACAACACGGCCTGCTTAAAGCACACCTGAGCTGCGTGCGTGCGTGTGTGTGTGTGTTCCACACCTGTGCGTGCGTGCGTGTGTGTGTGTGTTCATGTGCGTGCGTGCGTGTGTGTGTGTGTTCATGTGCGTGCGTGCGTGTGTGTGTGTTCATGTGCGTGCGTGCGTGTGTGTGTGTGTGTTCATGTGCGTGCGTGTGTGTGTGTGTGTGTGTTCATGTGCGTGTGTGTTCATGTGCGTGCGTGTTTTGCGAGAGTGTTACCTGGTTTGAGAGTTTTAACAGCGACAGCAGTTGTGTTGTTCCACAGGCCCTCGTACACCTCTCCAAACTGCCCTGCTCCCAGCTTCGTCATCAGCTGAATGGAACTGCGAGAGATCTCCCATTGATCCGCCGTGTTGTAGGACAGACCATGAGTCTGTGGGGCTTCAGTCTAACATGGTACACACAAATAAATATTTGCACTGATGGGGATGTAGAAGTTGTAAATGGAGAGGTGGAGGGCGGAGATGGGGAGGTGGAGGCCATACCTTTCTGCAGGGCAGTCTGAGGCGTACGCAGAGTCCGTCATCATTGCTGCTGTAATACTGCACCAGCTCCTTCAGAGTGGGGAAAGTTCGGTTGCTGGAGACATAGTACTGTCCATCCAGACGCTTGATCTTGTAGTGCTTCACTTTGCCCTGATCCAACACTGTACACACACACAGAAAGAGAGAGACTCTGGATGAGGAGTTCTGAGTGAATATTGTTATGGCACACCAGTATTGGGTGCGGGGGGGGTTGAGGGCACCGAGGGGGAAAAGTGATGAGGAAAATACCTTGACTTTCAGATGACTAACCCATTTACTATTCTACTAGGCGGTGTCAGCACAAGGTTCAAAGGTTGTGTGTGTGAGAGAGAGAGACACTCTGGAATGAGGAAATGCTCACCGTAGAGCTAATCCTATCCATTACCCTACTCCGGTTCACAACTGGAGCAGATATTTACCGATCAAACACCAGATACAGCTTTACCAGCTGAAGGCTACATTTACACTGAAATGTGTCCCAAAACTTTTTACTACAAATTTGATTCAGATCATAATTTGTATGGCAATTCTAGAATAGAAAACACAAACAACACTCTGAATCAATTATGATTTGTATGACTTTGATTATCTGGTACTGAGATCAGATATGCACACAATTTGCAGCATGTGACCACTGCCTGAATGTTCAGATCAGATTTCACGTCAACCCAACATGCCATTCGTCGCACTGACAGGAACACAGACACATCCAGATGTAATGTAATCATTAAACCTCCTCAACCAAATTATACTTCACTGCCAAATTCACGGTCAGATTCAACCACCCAGTAACTAGAGCAGCAGACTAGTGGTTAGGGCTTAGGGCTTAGGGCTTAGGGGTTTGGAGTTAGTTGGCTTATGTGATACCTAGAGGGAGACATGGAGAAATGTTCCTTTGCATATGTGGGTCGGTACAGATGAGGGACAGTGCAGGTGTGTAATCTATTCAGAATAATGTTGGATATCAGACATTTTTAAACGATAATGAGCCAAACACAAACTCTGGCAGTAAACAGGAGCTGTGCCACTTAACGAGAACATGGACGTTTCGTGTTTACGAGAATAAAAACAGCAAGACGGAAACACAGCCAGAATGGAGGGGGAGGGGCCGTAACATGTTAATGAAGTCAGTCAGGAGGAGGGCATTGGCTCCTTTATAAAGTTACTTCCTCATTCCATCTGAGGGAGTTTCTTTCCTACGGTAGCCCTGGGCTTGATCACGGGTCCAGACATGGATTCCTGTTCAGCTACTGTGTGAGTGTTAGGGACAGGTAAAGATAAAGATTGAGAGAGTGGGATGGACAGACAGACAGACAAAGAGACGGAGACATGATCGGGAGAAGGGCCAATGAGAAGGGGTGGGGTTGTTGCCTAGATACAACCTGTTTGGTTTACCTTACACTTACACAATAGTGTGTTTCCACCGGGACATGTTTTCTGTCCAGGAATAGCCGTAGTTTTTGTTTGTGGGTGTGTGTGTGTGTATACATAACTGTGTATATGCACCTGCATGCATGTGTGTGTGTGTGTGTGTGTGTACCTGAGAGGGACAGCTCCCCAGCCTGGCTCTCACACTGCCTGATGAGAAAAGCTCCATTCTGGTTTTCTCCAGAAAGCAGCAATTTCTCAGCATCAACGCGCTTCACGCCTGCAAAGTACCACCTGTGGGTAGGAGACAGATAGAGACAGAGGGGGCAGGGGCAATGGGGAGGGGTGTTAAGCTGCACTGGTGTCTACCACGGTTTCTCTGACGATGTCTACATGTTTCATAAGCCGTTACTGATGCCAGCCACATAAATGCCAAAGCTCGCGAGTTTAATTACGGCACTCTAACCGCACAGAGCTCAAAAGACGACCGTGTCACTGTGTGATCCAAGCAACGTGGAGCCAATATGGTACATGGATGGCAGGGGTGTTTAAATCTTCTTGTATAACTTGAAGCCTCAACAGAGCTGCACTACAGCAGAAACTGCAGTGATTTCATAACCCTAGTGACCATAACCCTAGTGTAGCAGTGAGCACAGGTAGTGCATCACAAAGCTGAAATTTAGGAAGCCAAGCAGTGACACCCCACAGGTCCCGCATGGTCCTGCTGTTAGGCCACCTGTGGTCAACACCTGTCCCTTCCAGCAGCCCAGGATTCAGGGTAAGCCCAGGACTGTTCAGGTGAGTTTAAAACATTTATATTGAACCTTCTCTTGATTTATCACTTGGTGAGGCCAATATTATTAAAACATTAACAGAGTCAGAATAATTTCCTGTGGCTCTGTGTATCATTTACTGATATCCTCTGTAAGCCAGAAGACCAGAAAGTGACACAGATGCACTTAAAACTGAGACCAATGGGGTTAACATTAGGGTTAGAGATTAGAGGGTTAGCAGAGGTTAGGATTAGAGGGTTAGGGGGATATGGGGTTTAATTAGAAGATTATGGGGATAGGGGTTTAATTAGAGGGTTTGGTAGTTAGGGTTAACATTAGAGGTTATGATTAGAGGATTAGGGGGATAGAAGTTAGAATTAGAGGATTAGGGGGATAGTGGTTTAATTATAAGTTAGGATTAGAGGATTAGGGGGATAGCGGTTTTATTAGAGGCAGGCTGGTTAAATCGTGGCTGAACAAAACTGCTGATCTCCAGAGCAGGGTCTATAGTTTAGGACTGTAGTACACTAGTCATTAAAGTCAGCCATCTTTATGAGAGTTGAGATTTGAAGCAGTGATATGTTTATTTGTTCCTTTCTCACACACACAGTCTCAAATACACAACAAACAGCACACAGAGGCACACAAAGCACACACACACACACACAGCACTGCTCTTTCCTCTGTGTTTAATGCCCAATTGAATGTTGTTGGAGGTGGAACAGAATGCATGACCTGTCACCCTCTTTATACTGCATTCTTTAGATCACTAAAAGTGTGTTCCTATACAAGTACCTCACTACATCTTTAAAGAACTGAATGATCATGCAACCTGCTCAGTATATGCTGCACTATAAAACTAGAGTAAAACTACTAGTGAAAAGGCTGAGAAACTATTAATGCTACATCACACAGTTTAAATGTGGCAAGGGCTCTTTTAATTGTTTGGGAGGTGTTCAGTCAATCACGTACATTTACAGTAAGTTAACAGCTAAAAGGCAAACACGATCACGTACGTTTGCGACACAATAACAGCTCAAATGTCTATACACATCAAATATTCTAAAAAGTAAAACCACAATAAAGCCCAAATACGCTACAAACAAACGATTTGCTGTTACATGTGTAAAACACCTCAAGCAGACAGGTGTATTCTGAGCTGCTGAGAGCGGACGTTGCCCACGGCACAGGTGAGGACACAGGTGTGTACGGACGGTTGGGAAGACCAATCTAGCCTTCGTAGTTACACTAATCAGTGCCAACAATAGAAGCCACATGAACATAGGCTCATTAACTTAAGGTAACCGGTAGATAATGATAAAATCTAACGAACTGACGAAGGACAAAACGTCTGGTCGGTTGAATGACGCTCAGCGGGCTTTGGTCCGAAACGGGAACCGCCTGAACGTCAGGGTTACTCAGCTCGTACTTCTCTCCTCAAATCCATTTCTGACATATTTTATTACACGTGCAACAGAAAAAAAAGGATGATTTCTTGGGGTGCGACCACTAAAACCAAACAGTACGACTTACGGTGTGCTATATACTTACAGCTCCGCGTTCAGACTTTCCACGGGTGCCACATAGTTAGCAGGAATGTAGCCTTGCTTGTTCCGCGAAATTCCGGTCAGAGCTTTCGCCAGCCACCAGTCTCCGGTGCCCTTATCCAGGGCTTTCAGCTTATCCCCCGCGTTAAAACTCAGATCCTCGGCCGTGCGAGCCGTATAATCGTATAGTGCAATGTAAGTACTGTCTGATATCGGAACACTTGTCTGTGGGACATTGAACGGAGAATCCACGTGAACATTTTGGATCACTATAATATCCCTTTTCTCATTTGAAGAAGGCTCAGTTGGTTTTTCTTTGAAACACGGGAACGTAGCGTGACAACACGCAACTATTCGGTCCCTTAGATCCATTCTGTGGTTCCTTTCTGTCGTAGCCAATTTATAAAAGCTTAAATTGCATAGAAACAGCTGCGCAGCTTCGTATTTCACCGTATTCGCGTTCCATTCTAGTTAGTAAACTCCGGGCAAAAGTTGTGATTTAAACATTGTGGAAAATCAAATCAAGACAAGTCTGATCCTTTGAATGACGAGCGAAAAAGTCCTTCTGCGGCAGTGATATCAGCGATTTAGTGCTTGAAGTGAAAGACGCAGCATTTCCTGGTCATTCTAGTCTTTAGTCACCTGTCGGGAAACCTGCACTATCCACAGCGTGACTTTTAACCACTACACGCCGCCGTTTCCCCCTGTTGATCCTGAAGTTGTCATATGACAATTTCAAAAGTATTTTTAAATGTGCTACTATTTCTTTTTACTCGGTATAATTATTTACGCAACCTAACTGCAATATAGGTATTATCGCAACATAGTGATTTGAAAGAAAAACAAATAATATGAATGATAATCGATAGTCTATATATTAAAAAATCACTGAGTGCCCGTTTTAGATATTTTTAGCAACATCTATTCAGTTTTCCTTAGTGTATTTTGTAAACGTGTTGATTAAAAACGCAAAAGATTAGACATTATTTAGATTACGTTGGCAAATTACATCATCACGGGAAACCGTGCTAAATAATGCGCCGATCGTGTGTTATTACGGTACCCGGAAGTGTCTGCGTACAAACTTGGTTTGACCAACAAAGAGGGAAACAAGCAAAACGTAGCTAACATCAAAACACACCCTTTGTGCCCATATGATAAACTATACGGTAACGTAATAAAAAAAAATCAAGGTACGTTTCCTGTACGCGTAAAACAACGAGAATGACGAAACACAACGGGACGAAACCCTCGTCTTTGGTAACGGTGCCGCTGCGACCCCACGTGTTGCGGTACTGGAAAATACATTGGAGGCTCCCGCCACAGAGCCAGCTAGCTGCACGCGCAGCCTTGAGTCATCAGTGACATTGGGAGCCACTCAGCGGACCGCGCGCTCCGCATTCTTCACCCGCAGCTCCCTTTCCCCCCCTTCGAGCGGTACCATGAGTGAATATTTCTCGCTCGCGGATTGTGATGTGATTGGTTTCGATTTGGATCATACTCTCTGTCGATATAATTTGAAGGAGACCTCCAGGGTGAGTCGGATGTGCTCGTATTTGACAAATACTCATTATAAAATCTTTCCTATAGGACTGCGGGCTGTTGGCGAATTATTCTCTCCAACACACACGCACGTGCTATTGCTAAGTAAAATATTCATAGGTTGCTTTCAGTAAATGTAATATAGAGCATCCTGTGCATAATTGTGCGCCTCAGCATTGGCAGACATGATGTATGCTGAAGACCCATCATTATGGTGGACTGTTGCAGCGTCGAAATAGATGATCAGGACGAAATAGATGAACAGGACAATCTTACAGGCCCAGTTAGAGTGTGAGTGTTGGGCACAACGCAGCTCTGCGTTGTCTTTAGTGTTGTTTTAATATATATTGCAGATTGTGCTCACCACTGTATTGAAACAGCAATACCCAAAGGTTGCCTTATTCTCTGAAGTTTTTGTCCAAAGTAACAGAAATGGGCTTAGTTACTTCCAAATTACCTAAAAATATTCAGCATCTAATCGTCCAGTCGTTTAGCAGGTTACTGAAACTGATTTTGTTCATTGAGAAAGAAAATGTCCAGAGCTATCTTGCATGAATTGTCAGTGACTCAGTATAGGTTGTGACTCTGCTAAAGACCGACAAGCATAAGTGGGCTTGCAGCAGGCTGCCATCTCGTTTTTTGTGACATAGCTGTGTGTGTGTGTGTGTGTGTGTGTGTGTTTGTATGTGTGGGTTGGCTTGCAGCTAATATATGAAAGTTTTGCCCGATATCTGGTGGAACACAGAGGTTATGATCAGGATCTGCTAAATCTTACTCCAGCCACATGGGACTTTTGGTGAGCATCTGTGTCTGTGTGAAGTCAGTCTGATTGAATGTTAACGTAGACATAAGTGTAGACTGTTGAATTAGCTGTGGGAGTGTTTATATGTGGCATGTATTAGGCTCGGGAAGAGCATCTCCTGCGCTGGAGGGCCACAGCTCGGTGATCTGGGCGGTTGAACTCTTATAATTAGCTTATGATTCAACCAGAGGGCTGTGGCCATCTAGGTCTGGATATGGCTTCAGTCCCTACATGTGTGTCTGTTTATTTATATGTGTGTGTGGAAATGTGTATGTGCATATGGTTCCAGACTGTCTACTCTGCTCCTTCATGAGTGTTTATGTGCAGTTTTAAAGGTCTTGTTGTGGACCTCGAGGAGGGAAACCTGGTCAAGCTTGCAGAGGATGGCACTGTTTTACGGTAAGACTCGACTCGAATGAAAAAAATGTATATATCTTACACAGTAAGATGAATAAGTACCTAAGGACGTAAAAGATACAGATAGATTAATAGGTCACTAAAATGTAAGACTGGTCTGTGTCTGGGGAATTAACTAATCAACTTGCTGGTTTTGTGAAATTTCAGGGCAACCCACGGCACTTGTGATCTGAGTACAGAGGAGATAATAAAGCACTATGGTCCAAAGAGGGAGTGGAAACATTTCAACAGCCTCAGTACCACATTCACACGATCTGGTCGGACACAAACATCCAGTTGTTTGTCTCTCCCACTAGTTTGCCTGCTAATATGACTTCTCGTCTGAGTTTTGCTTTTGTTGTTTATTTGTTATCTATATTTCTGCAGCTAAATATTATTTCTATGACAACTACTTTGACCTTCCCGGAGCTCTTCTCTGTGCTAGAGTGGTGGACATGTTAAACAAGGTAAAAAAGCAACAGTGAACCCTGTTTTGGAAACTATTTAAATTCTAACTTTGTATCATTATAGTATGTTTTACACAGAATCAAAATGTTATTCGAATGTTTCTATCTGGCATTGTTTTGAAGGGAGAGAACAATACAAAAATCAGTAAATATATTATGCTTATATACTGTATGCATGCTTATTTATAAATAAGGCTGATATTACACTTGAAACATGTACACACATGCTTCTACAATCTAAAGGCGTGTGATGTTGGCCTGTCTTCGGCCTCAGGTACAGTCCTCTCCAGTGTCCAGCAGTAGTCCGCCAACATAGAGGGGCTCTGCAATGATATGCAAGAACAATGGGACAAAACCATATATGGGTTTAGCGTGCACACATACACTATAGCCACTTTATTAGACACACCCATCTAGTGTTGGACCTCTTTTGGCCTTCAGAACATCAGCAGTTCATCGCGGCATAGATTCCACTAGGTGTTGTTATCGTTCTGCAGGAATCTTATTCCATATGGACAGGCTTCTTGCAGTTGCTGTAAATGAGATGGAGGTACTGACACGCTCTGAATAGCCCGTTTTACCTTGTCCTAGAGGTCCTGTTTCTCAACCCGGTCCTTGAGACCCAGCAGATGGTTCTACATTTTTGCTCCAAGCTAATGTGTTAGGAACTTGGACAGAATGATGCTGTGTAACTGTCAGGTGGGGTGAGACACACTGCTCTATAGAACTATAATCTGGCACATATGAAGGCTAGTGAAGCAAGGAAAATGTAGTTATGTCCCTAGAACCCATGCATGACTATACAGCAGTTGTGGCATGGTGCATTGTCCTGCTGAAAGTGTCCTTCTGTCATAGGGTAAACATCTGCCATGAAAGGATGGACTTGGTCAGTCACAATGCTTAGGTCCATATGTCCATCCATGGGTATCAAAGGACCCAGGGTCTCTCAAGAAAACATTCCCTACACCTTTACTCCACCTTTGCAAGCCTGAACTGTTGATGCCTAGCAGGAAAGGTTCATCATCTGCTCATGCCGAATTCTGACACTCGTCAGCATGGTGCAACAGATATCTGGATTCATCTGACCAGGCAATGTTTTTTCCACTGCTCATTGACCTAATTTTTTGTTCTCTTTAGTCCACTGGAGTCTACAGTATACAGCAAAGGCCCTGAAACTGCTCTAGCCCATCCGTGCTACAGCACACATGTATGGCACATTTGAAATGTTTTAGGCACGTTAGCTGGAACACCTGTATTGTATTCCGCTGTAAATTGCTTGACTGACTGTTCTTCAGCGTGATTCTTAACGTCCTGCCCTGCGAACAGTTACTTACTAAGACGATTTACTTTTGCTGGATGTTTTTCCCTGGTCACACCATACTCAGTGCACAAGAAAACCCCATAAGGCTGGCAGTTTTTCCCTGGCTAGTCTAGCACAGATGACGGTGCCCTCAGCCAGCTCAACCTTCCCATTCTCACGTGGATTCACACTGAAACTGATCCAGGGAAAAGTTGCTCACCTGATTTTATACTGCATTCCAGGGTCACAAATTTCCATACAGGGATGGTCTAATCATATAAGGGAAGGTGTGTCTAATAAAGTGGCTGTTCAGTGTACATAAGAAACCGATATTATTTTGTGCAGGACAAAGTCTTTGTTAACCAGTGGAATTTTTATCTAAAATTATATTTTATCTTTTAAATACTGTATTTAACTTTTCTTTAAACAGAGAGGCAGTGAGGTCACAGCCGACTTCTGGAAGGACATAGTCGCTGCTATTGATCACAATTACAACACATCTGCATTCCGAGGTGTGTACGCGATCTTTCTCTTGTGTAGGTTTTACTGTGGATATTGATTATTCTTAAAGGTTAAGATTCTGTATGATTATAAAATGTGAGGTATTGGTATATCAGCTTTTGGTGATGTGCAAAATAAATTCACAGCAGTAAATAATCTTTAATATGGGAGGAGCACATGTAGAATGTTTATAGTGCAGTTAGTTATTCTAAGAGTGAGTAGATTTTGGGATCTAGAAAATGACCAATACTAGTTTGACATGTGGTGATAGAATATATTTAGAAAACAGGCAAAAAAAAAACCACTCACTGGCACAAAAATTTATTTCTGTTAGTCACAATGATGTGCATGAGATGCCTTGTACAGTAATGAAGTTAAATAATACAAGTATAGTTTTAATCCACTTGTCTTAGACATGTATAATTTGGTGTTCCAGAAACAAATTTCTTATTAAAAGCAAAGTTACTTTCACATAGTTTGAAAGTGGTAAAGTGACAGATCATCAGAAAAGGAGCCTTGTCAAGCACACTTGCAAGACCATCACATACTATAACTATAAAGGCACTTGCAGAGCACCGCTGTATAACATCATAGGCACTTACAGAGTCCACTGTATTGTATAACAGTACCAGGTGGCTTTTAGGCTGTTGCAGCTCATGATTTACAGGACTTGGTCAACTTGTAGAAAGAATTGTGAAATACTTTCTTAGGGACAGATAATATTCACATGGTCATAATGGTGGGTTAATTCAGTGTTTTTCTTCTTTATCATGAACAAAGATCCATACTGGGGGTTCAATCTATTGATGTAGAACATTTCCCTTTTTCATAAAATCTTACTTTAAAAGTTTGAGGTTTTATGTAGTATCCTGATCATGATGAGGCAATCAAGAACCCAGAGAAAGAACAGTGGACATTATCATCGGCATAAATACCATTGGACTCATCATCTGGAACCTGGATGTAGACCGTGTCATGTAGCTGCAGTGAAAGTACAGCACTGCCAGACATTTGATCCAGGAAGCCCTTGTTGTATTCATCATAGGAGAACAAAACTGGATCTCTATTTTTGTAAAGTGCCACCAGTGCATTAGCCCCATTGACATGCATGTGGAAGGAGAAATAATAAAGTCCTGGAACTTGGCAAGTAAACACACCAGTGTGAGAGTCATAGTGGTTCTCTCCATTGTACACAATCTGGTTGAAAACTATTGGAGATCCTGCACTAGGGTAAGCAGTGGTCAACAGAGCTGTAAAGGCTGACATGGGTGCTTTAATCATTTCATGACTAACAGGCATCACCATCTCATGGGATTTGATTGGCATGCTCTTCTCATGATGATAAACGATCTCACCTGGTGGACCAGGTGGGCCAGGAGGTCCAGCTGGACCTGGGAGGCCATCATGACCTCTCGCACCAGGAATTCCTGGAGGTCCCTGTGGCCCACTTAGTCCTTTGCTTGCGAGTCCTGCTGGGCCAGGAGCACCAGGGGCACCAGGATGACCCTTGTGGCCTTGGACCCCCCCTGGTCCTGGTGGTCCTCTTGCCCCAGGAAGGCCATTTTCACCCCTGCCGCCTGGAATACCTTGTAGACCTGGATGGCCTTTAACACCTGGAGGACCAATAGCTCCTGGGATGCCGGGTGCTCCTGTAAAACCTGACTCACCCTTGGCACCCTGATGTCCCATCACCCCAGTTGCACCTGGAGTGCCTGCTGGCCCTGGGCTTCCTGGTTTTCCTGTCAAGCCATGTGGTCCCTGCTCTCCCTTTGCCCCTCTTGATCCAGGTGCTCCAATCATACCAATATCACCTTTAGGCCCCTGTGGACCTGACTCACCCTGGAATCCTCTAGCTCCCTGAGGCCCAGCTGGACCATTAGGCCCGATAGCACCAGGACGACCTGTAAAACCTGTTGGGCCTGGCTCTCCTTTCTGTCCTGTGGTACCTGGTGTACCAGGGACACCTCTTCCACCTGGAAGTCCTGATGCTCCAGTCTTGCCAACACCTGGCAGACCAGGAGCTCCAGGCTGTCCAGCCGGTCCCTGAGGCCCCTTTCCTCCCATTGGACCAGGCATGCCTGGAGAACCATTCTGACCTGATTTCCCAGGTGCACCTATGCCAGGCGCTCCTGTGTGGCCTTTTAGCCCTGGTGCACCCATGGGACCTGAAGCCCCATCCCTACCTGGCATACCTGGTTTTCCAGGTTCCCCAGGGAATCCAGTTGGACCAGTCTTACCAATTCCAGGTTGACCAGCCTGACCTGCAGGGCCCACTGGACCCATTGGACCAGGTCCACCAGGACGTCCTTGAATTCCATGACCTGGTTCTCCTTTCAGGCCAGGTGCACCAGGAATACCTGGGAGTCCTTTTGACCCAGGCTCTCCCCTAGGGCCCATTGACCCAGGAAGACCATGTGGCCCTGGCTTTCCAGGAGATGAGAAGCCAGCAGGACCTGGGCTTCCAGGAGTTCCTGGAGCTCCTCTTGCTCCTTGGGGTCCTGCAGGTCCTGGGATTCCCCTTTCTCCTGGCATTCCATTAGCACCTGGTTTTCCTGGTGAACCTGCGCTCCCAGGCTTGCCAGGTGAGGAATAACCTGCTGGTCCAGATGGTCCAGGTGGCCCCATTGGTCCTGGGATTCCCATGGCACTCTTTCCTGCGGCTCCCGGGGGCCCAGGTGGACCAGGGGGACCAGGTTCACCAGGTGACCCTGGGATACCTGGAGAACCTTGAACAGCTGAAAGAGAGTTAAAATAACTTGAGAATGTGACACTACATTGTTTTAGTACCCTCATACTGGTCAACAGAAACATCTTTCTCAGTTAAGCAACATTTGAATTTAATGACAACTAATTCTGAATACTGTAAGGATTAGGGATAACCCTAGTAATTCTGAAGTGTTGGCTATACTCTGCATTCTTTTCATTGTTGAATAATGTGAGGATAGTTAAACTGGATTTACAGCCATAAAAAAGCTGTGTGGGGGCTGCAGGTGGATTTTAAATCGGCCTCATCAGTGTCCTTTGTCACTACAGGCTGTTTTTTGTAGTTTAGCATTGATAGCCATGCCGATGACACTGTAGACATTGATCTTGTGGCCGTTTATTTTTATTTTTTTGCTTTTGTTTGTTTGTTCATTGTTAGCCTCACAGATCCTGTAGCAGTATATACCCAGAAACCTGGAACACATGTATGCTAAAATATAGCAAGCCCAGAAATGCATTTGAAGTTTTACTGGTAAAGGTAACTTCTGTCTTATTTCAGAGAAACAACTAAAATATACTGAAATACACACAGTGCTTATCTGGTTTAGTATTTGGAATTCGGAACAGAAAGTTAAATGGGAGTGATTAATGATTAGTCCTTAACTAGCTAAGTGCTAACAGAAATCATTGATATATGGATATAGGCATGATCCTCTGTATGGCCTTATTATGGGTACAGACACTAGTCTTCCATTTGCCAAGTCTGGATACTCTTGTTTTCACCGTTGGATGAAACCACTAATTCTACATAATGCCTCTATTGCGAACCCTAGATGGCATCTTTCTAGATGTCTAGATGTTTCTAGATCTTTCTCTGTGCCTCATCCAAGGGAGTTGTACATTAGACTTCAACTTTTTAAAATGATGTCTGGAAATAATGCAGTTAAGTGGTGCAAAAAGTAAAAATTTAATCGAAATAAAAATACTGATCATTTAATGATAATGATCATTTAAAGGGTTTTTTTTTTTTTGCTTCAACATGTCTTCAAAAAAATGTAAAATAGCATGACTTCTCAGGAGCGTCTTTGTGCTTATGGCAGTGCATGTTCATATATATGTTAAATGCTGTGTGTTACCTTGTGTGAACTTTGTCCACAGTGCTACTGTGGCATGGCAGTGGGATATGTGATTGTACTCAAGGAGTCCACAATCACTTCTCACACTCCTCTAGCCACATAAATCCCATCATGCCCCAAGTACATTCTTAAAGCACTTGTGGTTAAATTATGCTTTTATAAATACACTTCTGAAATGATCCTGGAGCATCAGTGTAAAAACCAAAATGATCAGCATAAAAGTTTTTGTATCACTAAAACACCACAATTACACCTTATCTGGAGGTTTGATGCTTTTTTTCAAACATTATGTAGAATGACCCTGGAAACCTTGACAGACGTGTTGTTTTGCAGCCAGAAATGAACAGGTTGTCTTAAACCGCATGGTTGGAACAGGCTAGGTCAATCTCAGTAGCAGCACGACCTGCTTGCCAATGAACCGTCTCCCTCAGAGTGCATGTAGTGATTTATAAACCTAATTCTGAATGCAAGTTCATGACTTTAAGATTTGCTGGTAACCTTTCACTAAAGACATTTCATTTATGACTTTGCTGATTAACGTGCTATCCTATCCACATAGCAGGTGTACCTTTATATTGTTGTGTGCTTATAGGGAATCTGTTTTGAACTTATGATGATCTAATTGAACACTGCAGTGTTGTGTTGAGTGTGTCTACTGCAGTGTGGTTACATGTTTCTGTTGGGTTCCAGCCCCAGGTCGTACTTGACCAGGTTATTTGTGTAGGCATGTAACAATGAAAACCCACTAAGTAGCGTTTTAATCCTAAATGAGGACGTCAGCACCTTGGATCCACAAATATGCCCTGCTGTATTGTTGAATGTGGAAGTTCAAGACTGAGCAGATGGTAGTGTATATAGGGTTTCAGAGGCTGCAGTAATTTGTGATACTCACCATAGAAATGAAGCATCTAACAGGAGCCCTAAGGTTGTCACGCTGTATGAGCATCCTTGGTTTTTCATTTCTAGTCTCCATTTTCTCACCTATTTTCTAACATTTCTAACTAAATATTTTGCTGATAACATGTGTAGGGGGTTTGCTTCACTCTCTACTGACACGTTCATTATCTACTTAATGTTAACAGATTGATTCAAAGTCATGGAAGGACCACACCAGCCATATACCTCTTTACCTCTTTACTAAGACAATTAGCTCATGGCTGGACCATGTTACTTTGTACAGTAAAATCAGGTCTTAACTGCTATAAGAACTTGCAATAACATGGAAACTACAATCTGAAGTTTCAGTCAGTGACTTTCAGTAGTTAGAGAAATGTCTGGACACACAAAATGTAGCCCGTGAGTATGTTTGAGGTGGTTAGTGCATGATGCTGTCTGATTATTGCAGCAGTATTAAAGAGGCTATTGTCTAGGATGTGTAGAAAAACATACCATGTCCTGTAAATTAGTATCAGTGGGATTCTGCTCTGCAAAATAGTAAAGTAGGATAGTAAAGTTTGACAGTAAAGTAGGACATCGTCTGAAGCCGGTACTTAAGGACCTACCCTGACTCTTTGTTGGATAAGGCTGTTTCTTCACATGGTAGTACCTCTCTGGTGTTGCCTCAGCCAAGACCAAGAGGAGAAGTAGAATACTGGTTACCTGGAGGTCCATTTTCAGAAGCCACACCTGTTTAAAACCATAGTAACTGGTCAAAATTTTAGTAGGTCCAGAATTGAATTGTGAATTCAGAACTGTTGCTAGTTCTCCAGTAGTGAGCAGGAAAAACACAGGATTGTCTGGTGATTCTTAGATTGGTGCTGGTTGACTGAAAGATGATTTAATACTTAAACGATTCCTCACCAAGATAAAATGCTCCCTTACTTTCCCAGTGCCATGCTCATGAACAAGGGTGATGAGTATCATTACCATTGCTATGATGTCACACACAGCGCTGTGTCTGCCCACCTCTGCGTGTATCCCCTGGCTCACTTTCCCATGGTGCTGTGCTGGGGGAGCAGCCACAGGATGTGTCTACACTCACCTGAGCTGCAGCTTCAGCAGTGTTGACGGAGGGAGGCAGTTGTCCCAACCAAGCTGTGTATCCTTATGTGTGGAGTGTCTCTGTGAGGCTGTTACTGTTCGCAGCAATATGCTTGCCTATTTATACCGAACGTCTCTTACCAGCCTCCCCCAGTGATGTCATAATGAGGGGTGTGGCAATGTTTCTGAGGGCTCATCACAGTGTGCTTCCTGGAGCTAAACCTGTGGTTCCTTTGGAGAAAACGCTGCCATTGCAAGAAATGGATTTTTGTCCCAATTGCTCAAAATGTATTTATGTATTTATTTATTCTGTGTACGGCATGGAAGTGGATGTGTTTATTTATGTGTGAGGAATTGGTTTACATCCTTTCTTGATTTGTTAAGGACAGTTGGGAACAGGTTACTGTTAGGGTGCTTTGCTTATATCTCTTTCTCAGTTACTTTCTGTTTCTTGTAATCAGTATGATGTATTTTCATAATCATAAATATGAAAGTTATTGTGGGTAAAAATGTCTGACAAATGCTGAAAATGTGTATAAAGTATAAACGTGGAAAGTGAAGTATCTGAAAACAAGAGCCTGGGTGTCTGTGCGTCCTGCAGCTGAGCAGCGTTACCAAGTCCTCTATGTGGACCGTGGAAACGTGCTGTCCTTCACTTCATTTAAATAACTCAACTTAGGAATTGTGCATTTAGTTTATTGGCTTCTTAATGTGTGCCCAGTTGAGCTGAATTGCTGAACTTTGAGACTTTTTTTCCCATTCCAGTTGAGGACACCAGAGGGCGTAGTTGTGGCCTATTTTTGTTTTTTTGGTCTATGTGGAACTACTTGCACACTGGCTGGTGAGGTCACTGTGCATTATTTTGGGACCTTGAGATCTTGTCCAGTGTCAAGATAATACAGTAGTTGTGATTTAAATTTGCATTAGTGTTTGTGATCTTCAGTTTTATTGGTGTAACACATACATATTTATTTTTGCCATGTCTTACCACTAAGAGAGAATTTGAGTAGGCGATGGCATCATCAAGCTTACAGTCTTTCACACATTTCCCTTTAGGAGAAATAAATTCACCTTTGAAAAGACTTTAGAGATCACCCAGTATTAACTCAGACCAACTTATTTATCCAAATGGAAGCAGCTTGTTTAGATTTTGAGAGAATTGTTCCACCACAGCAATAGTACCTAATTATCTGCTGTTACAAACACCAGTTGTCTAGAGTGAGTCAGGGAAATGTTACATTCATAATGTCTGTTGCCACAAATTAACATTCTGACTGCACGCTACCAGGGATACGTTTCTCACGTGCCACATTTGCAAACATATCTATGTGCCATTCCATGGAATTCCATAATTCCATGCACCATTTCATACCCCTAAAATAAATAAATGAGTTTCATAAAGTCTGATCTCTTTTCTCATTGCAAGAAACGCACCAGAGTAAGTGTCCATAAAGAGGGCTTAGCCCTTGCTCCTGCAGTTAAACTCTGCTTCCTGATGAGGTCATTTAACTTCTCTTTGATGTGGCTGTGCTCTGAGCTTCTGTGTAATTGGCTGAGTTTGGGTGGTGCTGGCAACCCTTATGTGGGATTGTTAAACAGGGATCTTCTGCAGCCCCCCCCCCCCCCCAAACATTCCACAACCATTCACTTTCACTACTTTCAGTCACACAGATAGCAGAACGGAGTGCTTTTTAACTCAACACCTTTTACTGTTATATTTATAGCTTTATTATAACTCATGCAGAAAAATCTGTGCTCTCTGCCTCTTTACACATATAAATACATAGTCATAAAAGTCTGAAATGAATACAGACACAGTGAAGACAACTGACGTGTGTATGTGATTGAGACACAAACAAGGACCATGTGCACTCTCTGCTCTGGTAAAAGTGACTTAATCCAAGGTAATTTGCTTCTGTTCACAGACCTCTATAAGACAATTAAAAATATTTTGCTGGTTCTAAACTTTTGGCTACTCAAAAGAATCTTTAGATTGAATTTTATAGACTATAGCAGTTCTGATTAGTTCTGTCGCATGAACGTCTGAATGAAATGTGTAGATGTCCCACATTCATGGTTATGATTTATTTCCCTTATGTGTGTGTGAGAGAGACAGATTTGAGTTCGCTCTGTAACCAGGACATAAGAGAACAGCTGAATCTGAAGATGCTGTAAAGTCAGAGTGGGAACAATAATTGAAGGTTGATGGAACTTGTGAAGTTAGCAGGGAGTAGAATCCCTGCCTAAAGATAGCTCGCTCCTCTGAGGAAATAAATGGCAAACCGATTTAGCAGTTTAATAAACTTAGCCTGCCACTAAGAGGCACCTCCAGTCCACCAACAGACCGGGTGGAGGTGTTCCAGACCGGGTGGAGGTGTTCCAGACCGGGTGTGGATGTGCTTGCTGGGACCTAAAGTCAAAGACTTTACAAAAGTCCACTGCTGAATTCAGCGTACTTTGTTTTGTCAGGGAATGCACTCAGATAAACTGAGTTACAGTAATGCTTCCAGTACTCTCAGATCAAGCCATTCAACCCAGACATTTTGACACAGTGTCTGAGTTAGAACGCAAGTTGATAGGGTTAGAGACACTGTACTAGGGTTAGGGCTTGAGACGCTTCACTAGGGTTAGAGACGCTGTACTAGGGTTAGGGCTAGAGACGCTGTACTAGGGTTAGAGACACTGTACTAGGGTTAGGGCTAGAGACGCTTCACTAGGGTTAGAGACGCTGTACTAGGGTTAGGGCTAGAGACGCTTCACTAGGGTTAGAGACGCTGTACTAGGGTTAGGGCTAGAGACGCTTCACTAGGGTTAAAGACGCTGTACTAGGGTTAGAGACACTGTACTAGGGTTAGGGCTTGAGACGCTTCACTAGGGTTAGAGACGCTGTACTAGGGTTAGGGCTAGAGACGCTTCACTAGGGTTAGAGACGCTGTACTAGGGTTAGGGCTAGAGACGCTGTACTAGGGTTAGAGAGACGCTTCACTAGGGTTAGAGGCGGCTTCACTAGGGTTAGAGACACTGTACTAGGGTTAGGGCTTAGAGACACTTCACTGGGCTTAGAGATGCTTCACTTGGGTTAGAGACACTGTACTAGGGTTAGGGCTAGAGACGCTTCACTAGGGTTAGAGGGTCATTAGGGTTAGAGACACTGTACTAGGGTTAGGGTTAGAGACGCTTCACTAGGGTTAGAGAAGCTTCACTGGGGTTAGAGACGCTGTACTAGGGTTAGAGACGCTGTACTAGGGTTAGGGATAGAGACGCTGTACTAGGGTTAGAGACGCTGTACTAGGGTTAGGGCTAGAGACGCTTCACTAGGGTTAAAGACGCTGTACTAGGGTTAGAGACACTGTACTAGGGTTAGGGCTTGAGACGCTTCACTAGGGTTAGAGAGACGCTGTACTAGGGTTAGGGCTAGAGACGCTTCACTAGGGTTAGAGACGCTGTACTAGGGTTAGGGCTAGAGACGCTTCACTAGGGTTAGAGACGCTTCACTAGGGTTAGAGACGCTTCACTAGGGTTAGAGACACTGTACTAGGGTTAGGGCTTAGAGACACTTCACTGGGCTTAGAGATGCTTCACTTGGGTTAGAGACACTGTACTAGGGTTAGGGCTAGAGACGCTTCACTAGGGTTAGAGGGTCATTAGGGTTAGAGACACTGTACTAGGGTTAGGGTTAGAGACGCTTCACTAGGGTTAGAGAAGCTTCACTGGGGTTAGAGACGCTGTACTAGGGTTAGAGACGCTGTACTAGGGTTAGGGATAGAGACGCTGTACTAGGGTTAGAGACGCTGTACTAGGGTTAGGGATAGAGACGCTTCACTAGGGTTAGAGACACTGTGCTAGGATTAGGGTTAGAGACGCTGTACTAGGGTTAGAGACGCTGTACTAGGGTTAGAGACGCTTCACTAGGGTTAGAGACACTGCTAGGATTAGGGTTAGAGACGCTTCACTAGGGTTAGAGACGATTCACTAGGGTTAGAGACGCTGTACTAGGGTTAGAGATAGAGACGCTGTACTAGGGTTAGAGACACTGTGCTAGGATTAGGGCTAGAGACGCTTCACTAGGGTTAGAGACGCTGACGCTTCACTAGGGTTAGAGACACTGTACTAGGGTTAGGGCTAGAGACGCTTCACTAGGGTTAGAGACGCTGTACTAGGATTAGGGCTAGAGACGCTTCACTAGGGTTAGAGTCGCTATACTCGGGTTAGAGACGCTTCACTAGGGTTAGAGACACTGTGCTAGGGTTAGGGCTATTATACCACTGCTAAAACAACAAATCAAATGGTGGACTAAAACTTTTGCACAGTACTGGTTATGTAATGAGATTGTAATTTTAATTGTAGTTTCACAATTTTCAAGCAGTATAAATTTGCCATGGCTAATGGCTAGTACTCTAGTAGAGCTACAGAGTAACAACAAGTTTCTGAAATTGAGAAACAGAAGTGTGTTGGTTTGTGTGTATAATATAATATAAGCATGAATTAGTCTGAATCTCTGTTCTGAATTTTGGTCCCACTGATATAACAGGAATGTGCTCTACCTAATTATGTGAAACCTCGTTTTTACAAGTAACTATTAGATGTTTAAAGCTTTTTTGTTTAGTACCATATTTAGTTTGTGGCCTGTTGCGCACTTGTTCAAGCCTGCTGTACGCCTAACTCCACTCTTGTCCACATGGGCTAGCGTAAAAATGCTGTGTGGCTTTGCTGAGCTGGAACATGCAGTCCGGGACAGTTAAAGACAGTGTATGCTCGTCTCTTCCCCCAAATGAGTGCTCCACTAGTCCAGCAGCCACTACTGGTCTCAAAGGCGACTGTTCAGACGGCCAGCTGATGTTCTGCTGTTGTGTTTACTTATAATTAGGGAACTATGCAAGGAATCAAAACTTGGATCTCCTGGTTATCTCCTGCCATCCTCACAGATGCTGCTGTTAGCGTTCATGAAAGGGTGGGATCCATTTAACTGAGGTGTTATTGTATTTTCTTCCCTTGTTTTGTTCCTTTTTTCACACTTTCATTGCCCTCATGTTTTGTCACTGAGCACTGGGTTGTTCTCTGGCTGTGTCTGCTATGTAGCGTTTGTGTGGAGAATCCTACTCTGTTCATGTGCAGTAAACATTCATGAGTATTCTTCTTGCATACTTCTTCCTGTGCACCAAAAAGATGTAATCCACCAGTGATATGAATGTAATCCACTAGTGATCCACCACAAAAGGGTAAATGAGTCATCACGATCACCTTTGAACAAACCTATCACTGGCTACGTAGCCAGGAGTGGCACGGACGCTTGGAGTTCTAGAATAGTATGATAATGACCACTGGTGAGGCAGTGGTAACTGTGGTGCATGCATCCATCCAACTTAATCATTATAAAATGACCTCTGAGGACAAGCAGTTGTGTGCTAACGTTACATACCAAAATGTTTTCAAAGGTGAGTCTTTTGCAGCGTGGTACACCTTAGTGTAACGTTAGGGGCTCGTGGAGCAGAGGAGGTGGACACAATTGCGTAGAGGAGTGAGCTCTATTACAAGTATACTTATAAAACACAGTTCGGAGAATCTACCCGAGTTAGACTCCCAACAGGCACTCTGGTGTGGAACCTGCGTGAGTGACGGGGCACAGTAGCTAATCTGAGGGACTCTGGAACATAAGGAAAATAAGAAAGAAGACAATAGCCAACCCAAATGAAACATCAAACTCTACAAAACATGCGGACGAACAACACCAAAATGTTAACCAAATAAACTGGGAACTCAGGTACTAACTAGATAAAACAACACAAAACATAAGCCATAACGTTACTGGGAAAGGGAGCATATTGTCTAAAAAACAGGCTAGATCTGAACACCAAACTTGGAAACGTTCAAGTTCCCCATTACTTATGTAAACCAAGAACGCAGGTGAATATAGGACTAGAACCAGGAGCACAGAGCATGGGACATACACGATTAGCAGAAAGAACTGAACAGAGCTACAGCCAATGACCAGCAGCAAAGGATGTATACACTGGATTTAAATACACTGAGGAATAGGAACCAAACGAGGCAGAGATGATGGGAGAGACGATAATGGGTATAGAAGGGGTGTGGAAACTGAAAGTAAACACGGGAGCACATGAAACTAAAAAACGAGAAGTAAAACACAAACACACATGATTGACAGGAGGGGAGGGGTTATACATTACACTCAGTATATGTCTTGTTTTGCAGCACCGCTGTGTTTTTTTTGGTACACGAGATGCTGTTCATAATCGCATTGTGCTCATTATGACATTGTGCTCATTATGACATTGTGTTCATTATGACATTGTGCTCATTATGACATTGTGCTCATTATGACATTGGAAATGAAAGGTTTAACTGCATATTGGGGTATGTTATTTTGTAGCAGTCAGAAAAACCATGATTACAGTTCAGTTTCATGGGTTGATTTATGTAATACATTAATGGGTGTTATGCATTGTGGCCTGAGATGTACAGAGTGGTGCTGATTGCACATGGTTTTAGCTATATGGTGAAATACATACATACATACATGTCAGAATATGGGACTATTATTAGGAAGTCTCAGATACTTTATTAGGTAGAATTTGTTTTACTAGAAAATGCTTTTCTAGTAAAACAAATAATATATATATACACACACTATATTGCCGAACGTATTCGCTCACCTTCCTTGACTCACATATGAGCTTATGCCACATCCCATTCTTAATCCGTAGGGTTCAGTATGATGTTGGTCCACCTTTTGCAGCTAGAACAGGTTCAACTCTTCACAAGGTTTAGTGTGTTTATGGGGATTTTTAACCATTCTTCCAGAAGCTCATGTGTGAGGTCACATACTGATGTTGGATGAGAAGGCCTGGCTCTCAGTCTCCGCTCTAATTCATCCTAATGGTGTTCTATTGGGTTGAGGTCAGGACTCTGTGCAGGCCAGGCCAGTTCATCCACACCAGACTCTGTCATCCATGTCTTTATGGACTTTGCTTTGTCCACTGGTGCACAGTCATGTTGGAAGAGGAAGGGGCCAGCTCCAAACTGTTCCCACAAAGTTGGGATCATGAAATTGTCCAAAATATTGTGGCATGCTAAAGCATTCAGAGTTCCTTTCACTGGAACTAAGGGGCCAAGCCCAGCTCCTGAAAAACAACCCCACACCATAATCCCCCCTCCACCGAACTTTACACTTGGCACAATCCAGTCAGACAAGTACCGTTGTCCTGGCAACTGCCAAACCCAGACTCATCCATCAGATTGCCAGATGGAGAAGCACGATTCAACACTCCAGAGAACGCACCTCCACTGCTCTACAGTCCAGTGGCAGTACAGTCCGACACTTTGCATTGCACTTGTATGGCTTAGATGCAGCTGCTCGACCATGGAACCCCATTCCGTGAAGCTCTCTGCGCACTGTTCTTGAGCTAAACTGAAGGCCACATGAAGTTTGGATGTCGTAGTGATTGACTCTGCAGAAAGTTGGCAACGTCTTCGCCAAATGTGCTTCAGTATGCGCTTCAGCTGATATATATATCTATACACACACACTCACCAGCCACTTTATTAGGTACACCTGTCTAACTGCTCATTAACGAAAATGTCGAATTAGCCAATCACATGGCAGCAACTCAATGCATTTAGGCATGTAGACATGGCCAAGATGATCTGTTGCAGTTCAAACTGAGCATCAGAATTGGGAAGAAAGGTGATTTAAGTGACTTTGAACATGGCAAGGTTGTTGGTGCCAGACGGGCTGGTCTAAGTATTTCAGAAACTGCTGATCTACTGGGATTTTCATGCACAACCATCTCTAGGGTTTACAGAAAATGGTCCGAAAAAGAGAAAATATCCAGTGAGCGGCAGTTCCGTGGGCGCAAAAGCCTTGTTGATGCCAGAGGTCAGAGGTGAATGGCCAGACTGGTTCAAGCTGGTTCGAGTCGAATCTTGCGGGATGGATGGGCTACAGCAGCAGAAGACCACAACGGGTGCCACTCCTGTCAACTAACAGGAATCGGAGGCTACAGTTCGCGCAGGCTCACCAAAATTGAAGATTGGAAAAACGTTGTCTGGTCTGATGAGTCTCGATTTCTGCTGCGACATTCGGATGGTAGTGTCAGAATTTGGCGTCAACAAGAAAGCATGGATCCATCCTGCCTTGTATCAGGCTGGTGGTGGTGGTGGTGCAATGGTGTGGGGGATATTTTCCTGGCACACTTTGGGCCCATTAGTACCAATTGAGCATCGTGTCAAAGCCACAGCCTACCTGAGAATTGTTGCTGACCATGTCCATCCCTTTATGAACACAGTGTACCCATCATCTGACGGCTACTTCCAGCAGGATAATGCACCATGTCATAAAGCGTGAATCATCTCAGACTGGTTTCTTGAACACGACAATGAGTTCACTGTACTGGAATGACCTCCACAGTCACCAGATCTCAATCCAATAGAGCACCTTTGGGATGTGGTGGAATGGGAGATTCACATCATGGATGTGCAGCTGACAAATCTGCAACAACTGCGTGATGCTATCATGTCAATATGGACCAGACTCTCTGAGGAATGTTTCCAGTACCTTGTTGAATCTATGCCACGAAGGATTAAAGCAGTTCTGAAGGCTCAAGGGGGTCCAACCCGGTACTAGCAAGGACTAGCAAGGAGTACCTAATAAAGTGGCTGGTGAGTGTATATATGTGTGTGTGTGTGTGTGTATGTGTGTGCTGTACGATCACACACTCCCAGCCCAGCAGTGACACATTCAGTCCACACTGCTGCATTTTGTATGACTGCACCTATGCAACTTCCACCATCATGGCACAGTCCACCTAAATCATATCTGGATAGCACATACTGATCAGTTTCTGATAAGGTGTAGTTTGAATGAGCATATACATCACACTGTTGAGTTATACAGTATGCATCACTTTGTTGAGTTATATAGTATGAGTTGAGTTATACAGTATACATCTCACACTGAGCTATACACAGTCTCATTTCTTCAAAGGTCAGTTTATTTTTGCTGTCTGAGAGTATTTGCATAAATACAAAATTAACAGCAATTCAGTTTCTATTTAGGCTTAATTTCAGTTTCCACTGTTCTTTTAGTCAAAGGCTCTAAGCTCTAGAGTGAGCAAACCTTCAACCCCAAAGTTCATGTTGGGAAAACACTTATAATTTTGGTCTACTTTGTTTACATGTGTGTTTTTGTTTCTGTTTAACTTGAGATGTTCTTTGTGGGACAAGGCTGAGTCATCGTAGCCTTCTGTTTTCTGTTAGTTAGGCTGAGCACTTTGATGCCTTTGTTGATAAAGTTAATTCTATTCCTATCCTGCTTTTTTGCGGTTACAAGGTCAACATTAAATAGATGGATACAGTTCAGATAAAGTTCAGTCGTGCTACATTACCAAAGAAACTGTTTAATTAACCAGCTGTGAAATAAACACACAATGCATCCAAATGACGTTTTAAATTATTTTATGTGTGTAAGTATTTCCGCATCACATGCTTCTCTGAATGACTTCTGAGGGACATATTCGAATTTGAGCAGATTTTAGTACATTTACAGAAGACATAAATGAATGAACTAATTAACATACACTGCTCAAAAAAAAATAAACGGAACACTTAACCAACACTCCAAGTGTAACTCCAAGTCAACCACAGCACAGTGTCCAGAGCATGGAGCAGATACCAGGAGACAGGCCAGTACACCAGGAGACATGGAGGGGGCCGTAGGAGGGTAACAACCCAGCAGCAGGACCGCTACCTCCTCCTTTGTGCAAGGAGGAACAGGAGGAGCAGTGCCAGAGCCCTGCAAAATGACCTCCAGCAGGCCACTAATATCCATGTGTCTGCTCAAACTGTCAGAAACAGACTCCATGAGGGTGGTATGAGGGCCCCACGTCCACAAGTGGGGCTTGTGCTTACAGCTCAACACCATACAGGGCGATTGGCATTTGCCAGAGAACACCAAGATTGGCAGATTCGCCATCGGCACCCTGTGCTCTTCACAGATGAGAGCAGGTTCACACTGAGCACATGTGACAGACGTGACAGAGTCTGGAGACGCCATGGAGAACGTTCAGCTGCCTGCAACATCCTGCAGCATGACCGGTTTGGCAGTGGGTCAGTAACGGTGTAGAGAGGCATTTCTGTGGAGGGCCACACAGACCTCCATGTGCTAGCCAGAGGTACCCTGACTGTCATTAGGTACCAGGATGAGATCCTCAGACCCATGCTGGTGCAGTGGGCCCTGGGTTCCTTCTGATGCATGACAATACGGTCTCATGTGTCTGAAGTGTGTCAGCAGTTCCTGCATGATGAAGGCATTGATGCTATGGACTGGCCTGGCTGTTCCCCAGACCTGAATCCAGTCGAGCACATCTGGAACATCATGTCTCGTTTCATAAACCAACACTGTCCAGGAGTTGACTGACTCTTTAATCCAGGTCTGGGAGGAGATTCCTCAGGAGAACATCCGCCGCCTCATCTGGAGCCTCATCAGGAGCCTCATCAGGAGCCTCATCGTGCCCAGGCGTTGTAGGGAGGTCATACAGGCACGTGGAGGTCACACACACTACTGAGCCTCATTTTAACTTGTCTTGAGGAATTTCCACTGAAGTTGGATCAGCCTGTCATTTGATTTTCCTCTTTTGAGTATGATTCCAAATCCAGACCTCCATGGGATCATTTTGATTTACATTGTTATTTTGTTCTCAACGCATTCCACATTTTCAACTGGAAAATGTTATTAATTGAGATCTAGGATGTTTTATTTTAGTGTTCCCTTTATTTTTGAGCAGTGTACATACCAACAGAGTGTGTATGGAAAAGTATACCCTATAATGGAGTCAATTTCTTAAATATCATTTCTATAATAAGACTAACCCTGACATAATAACCCTTTTAATCCTTGTGGTGACTTTCTCAGCTTCTTCAAACAGCTCAATTATCAGAGTCACAAAGAAACCAGATGCGTCATTCATTTTGTCATATTTTTTTAGTCTGTTCTGTGACTGTCTATGTCTGTCTCAGCCTGTCTGTGTCTATGTCTGTTTGTGCATGTCTGCGTCTGTCTGTCTGTCTGTGTGGTGATTCTGAACTGCTGACGGTTACCATCTTGCTCTGTGGCTTCCCTGAAGTCATGATGTTGGCATGGCAACAATCTTTGCTTTCAGATCCACATTTAACTCACCCACTGAAGTCAAAGTCAAATTTATTTATATAGCACTTTTTACAACACATGTTGTTACAAAGCAGCTTTACAATCTCATGGGTCCAGATCCCTAATGAGCAAGCCAGAGGCGACAGTGGCAAGGAAAAACTCCCTATGATGGCAGTGATTAGGAAGAAACCTTGGGAGGACCAAGACTCAAAAGGGAACTAATCCTCCCTTGGGCGGCCCACTAGCAGAAGTCCGTATTTACAGTTCAAATATAGTTCTATAGTTATAGTTAAGACTCTAGCTGCAGCATTCTGTACAATTTGGAGTTTCTTTAGGGACTGTTTAGAGCATCCATTTATAAGACCATTACAGTCCAGTCTTGATGAGACAAAAGCTTCTGTCCAGCTTCTCTGCATCAGCTAATGAAAGTAAATGTCTCAGCTTGGTGATATTACGTAAATGGAAAAAGGCAGCCTTAGTGACATTGCACATATGTGTATCAAATGAAAGATCCGAATCAATAGTGACAACTAAGCTTTTTGCGGTAGATTTAGGTGTTATTGAAAAGCCATCTAGGGTAAGAAGACACCTCAGTCTTATCAGAATTTAGAAGAAGAAAATTAGATGTCATCCAGTTTTTTATTTCTTGGACGCAGTTCTCAATTTTGGGAGTAGTATTGACATCATCCGGATTGGAGGATATATACAACTGAGTATCATCTGCGTAGCAATGTAAGCTAATACTAAATGATTGTGCCCAGCGGTAGCATATACAATGAGAATAATATGGGGCCCAATACAGATCCTTGTGGGACATCATATTTTACCTTTGTACGTTCTGAACATTCATTATTTACAATTACAAATTGGTAGCGATCTGTCAGGTAGGATTTGAACCAGGAGAGTGCTTGACCTCTTATGCCAATGAGTGTCTCCAGCCTATTCAGTAGAATATTGTGATCAATGGTGTCAAAAGCAGCACTAAGGTATAAGAAAAGAAACGTGTCCTTTGTCAGAGGATATTAAGAGATCATTTACTACTTTAGTCAGCACAGTTTCAGTGCTGTGGTGGGGTCTAAATCCAGACTGAAATAGCTCTAGGACATTTTCTGTCTGTAAGAAAGAAGAGAGTTGCGAAGAAACTGCTTTCTCTAGAATTTTGGAAATGAACGACAGATTAGAGATTGGCCTATAGTTGGACAGTTCCTGGGGATTAAGACCAGGTTTTTTAATTAGTGGCTTGATGACTGCAAGTTTAAATGATTTGGGGATGAAGCAGGGACTCAGGGAATAGTTAATTATAGTAAGCAAGGAAGGGTTCTACATTACTGTGCAGTAATTCTGAGTAGATGTTGGTACGACATCTAGAATGCATGTGGAGGGTTTGGCAGATTTTACCAATGAAATAAGGTCATCACGACCAATTAGGGTAAAGAACTCCAAAAGTCGTGGCCTTCTGATGGAGTTTTTTTATGACCTGAGTGATTTTCACAGTGGAAAATCCAGCACGCTGTGGAACCAGCTATCTTTGACAGGCCTCGTCCACACTGAAAGCACGCACATCAGTAATAAACACACACTACCTACTGGCCTCCCACAAAAACCCATCAGACTGCCACAGATTATTCTGTTGTTGCCAGAGAATTAACAAGGACTAAAAGGTGAGAACACATTACTCCAGTACTCAGGTCATTACACTGAGGTATGAACACATTACTCCAGTACTCAGGTCATTACACTGAGGTGAGAACACATTACTCCAGTACTCAGGTCATTACACTGAGGTGAGAACACATTACTCCAGTACTCAGGTCATTACCCTGAGGTATGAACACATTACTCCAGTACTCAGGTCATTACACTGAGGTATGAACACATTACTCCAGTACTCAGGTCATTACACTGAGGTGAGAACACATTACTCCAGTACTCAGGTCATTACACTGAGGTGAGAACACATTACTCCAGTACTCAGGTCATTACACTGAGGTGTGAACACATTACTGCAGTACTCAGGTCATTACACTGAGGTGAGAACACATTACTCCAGTACTCAGGTCATTACACTGAGGTGAGAACACATTACTGCAGTACTCAGGTCATTACACTGAGGTGAGAACACATTACTGCAGTACTCAGGTCATTACACTGAGGTGAGAACACATTACTGCAGTACTCAGGTCATTACACTGAGGTGAGAACACATTACTCCAGTACTCAGGTCATTAAACTGAGGTGAGAACACATTACTCCAGTACTCAGGTCATTACACTGAGGTGAGAACACATTACTCCAGTACTCAGGTCATTACACTGAGGTGTGAACACATTACTGCAGTACTCAGGTCATTACACTGAGGTGAGAACACATTACTGCAGTACTCAGGTCATTACACTGAGGTGAGAACACATTACTCCAGTACTCAGGTCATTAAACTGAGGTGAGAACACATTACTCCAGTACTCAGGTCATTACACTGAGGTGAGAACACATTACACTGAGGTGTGAACAATTCCAGTACTCAGGTCATTACACTGAGGTGTGAACACATTACTCCAGTACTCAGGTCATTACACTGAGGTGTGAACACATTACTCCAGTACTCAGGTCATTACACTGAGGTGTGAACACATTACTCCAGTACTCAGGTCATTACACTGAGGTGTGAACACATTACTCCAGTACTCAGGTCATTACACTGAGGTATGAACACATTACTCCAGTACTCAGGTCATTACACTGAGGTATGAACACATTACTCCAGTACTCAGGTCATTACACTGAGGTATGAACACATTACTCCAGTACTCAGGTCATTACACTGAGGTATGAACACATTACTCCAGTACTCAGGTCATTCAGGTCAGTTACATTGAGGTGTGAACACATTACTCCAGTACTCAGGTCATTACACTGAGGTATGAACACATTACTGCAGTACTCAGGTCATTACACTGAGGTATGAACACATTACTGCAGTACATTCAGGTCATTACACTGAGGTGATGAACACATTACACAGTTCACTACACTGCAGTGTGTACTCAGGTCATTACACTGAGGTATGAACACATTACTCCAGTACTCAGGTCATTACACTGAGGTATGAACACATTACTCCAGTACTCAGGTCATTACACTGAGGTGTGAACACATTACTCCAGTACTCAGGTCATTACACTGAGGTATGAACACATTACTCCAGTACTCAGGTCATTACACTGAGGTATGATGAACACATTACTGCAGTACTCAGGTCATTACACTGAGGTATGAACACATTACTGCAGTACTCAGGTCATTACACTGAGGTATGAACACATTACTCCAGTACTCAGGTCATTACACTGAGGTGTGAACACATTACTCCAGTACTCAGGTCATTACACTGAGGTGTGAACACATTACTCCAGTACTCAGGTCATTACACTGAGGTGTGAACACATTACTCCAGTACTCAGGTCATTACACTGAGGTGATGAACACATTACTGCAGTACTCAGGTCATTACACTGAGGTATGAACACATTACTGCAGTACTCAGGTCATTACACTGAGGTATGAACACATTACTCCAGTACTCAGGTCATTACACTGAGGTATGAACACATTACTCCAGTACTCAGGTCATTACACTGAGGTGTGAACACATTACTCCAGTACTCAGGTCATTACACTGAGGTGACTCAGGTCATTACACTGAGGTATGAACACATTACTGCAGTACTCAGGTCATTACACTGAGGTATGAACACATTACTCCAGTACTCAGGTCATTACACTGAGGTGTGAACACATTACTGAACAGGTCATTACACTGAGGTATGAACACCAGTACTCAGGTCATTACACTGAGGTATGAACACATTACTGCAGTACTCAGGTCATTACACTGAGGTGTGAACACATTACTCCAGTACTCAGGTCATTACACTGAGGTGTGAACACATTACTCCAGTACTCAGGTCATTACACTGAGGTGTGAACACATTACTGCAGTACTCAGGTCATTACACTGAGGTATGAACACATTACTGCAGTACTCAGGTCATTACACTGAGGTGTGAACACATTACTGCAGTACTCAGGTCATTACACTGAGGTATGAACACATTACTGCAGTACTCAGGTCACATTACTCCAGTACTCCAGTACTCAGGTCATTACACTGAGGTGTGAACACATTACTCCAGTACTCAGGTCATTACACTGAGGTATGAACACATTACTCCAGTACTCAGGTCATTACACTGAGGTATGAACACATTACTGCAGTACTCAGGTCATTACACTGAGGTGTGAACACATTACTCCAGTACTCAGGTCATTACACTGAGGTGTGAACACATTACTCCAGTACTCAGGTCATTACACTGAGGTGTGAACACATTACTCCAGTACTCAGGTCATTCTGAGGTTACACTGAGGTGTGAACACATTACTACCAGTACTCAGGTCATTACACTGAGGTGTGAAGGTCACTGAGGTATGAACACATTACTCCAGTACTCAGGTCATTACACTGAGGTGTGAACACATTACTCCAGTACTCAGGTCATTACACTGAGGTATGAACACATTACTCCAGTACATTCAGGTCATTACACTGAGAGGTGTGAACACATTACTCCAGTACTCAGGTCATTACACTGAGGTGTGAACACATTACTCCAGTACTCAGGTCATTACACTGAGGTGTGAACACATTACTCCAGTACTCAGTAGGTCATTACACTGAGGTATGAACACATTACATTCCAGTACTCAGGTCATTACACTGAGGTATGAACACATTACTCCAGTACTCAGGTCATTACACTGAGGTGTGAACACATTACTCCAGTACTCAGGTCATTACACTGAGGTGTGAAACATTACAGTACTCAGGTCATTACCCAGAGGTGTGAACACATTACACTCAGGTCATTACACTGAGGTGTGAACATTACACTTATGAACACATTCCAGTACTCAGGTCATTACACTGAGGTGTGAACACATTACTCCAGTACTCAGGTCATTACACTGAGGTATGAACACATTACTCCAGTACTCAGGTCATTACCCTGAGGTATGAACACATTACTCCAGTACTCAGGTCATTACACTGAGGTGTGAACACATTACTCCAGTACTCAGGTCATTACACTGAGGTGTGAACACATTACTCCAGTACTCAGGTCATTACCCTGAGGTATGAACACATTACTCCAGTACTCAGGTCATTACACTGAGGTGTGAACACATTACTCCAGTACTCAGGTCATTACCCTGAGGTATGAACACATTACTCCAGTACTCAGGTCATTACCCTAAGTTAACTCACTGAAGCTGGGATATGTGCACAGACTGTAGCCACTTTCAAAACCAGAGTGAAAACACATCTGTTCTTCTGCTGGCCTTTGAACCTTTCACACCAGTTAAACTGCTGCACTTGAACCTTTCTGATTGATTTGTTCTTGTATTTTCGTTTTTGTTAATTTGCACATATAGGCACTTTGCATAGAACTTTTATCCTCTTCATTTTATTCTAAAATTGTCATTTTAGATTCTGCCAGTTTTCATTTACTTAATTTTATCTAATAATCCTGGAAATGTGTTGTATAAATAACCTCAAAACCTGAACTTCAAAAACAGTTCACCTTGTAAACTCATTAACTTCCAAGACCAAACTGCCTTAGTAAAACCTTCATGTTAGTTTCAGTTACTAAATTATTGACAGTAGCTAGTGAGTAATATGCCTTAAGATGGGAGATTAGGTACATAAACCATTCCAGTATTGGATCTGCAGTCATTGTTGTCCAGACCTAGTATGAAACAGCCTTAGGATCCTCAGACATGCTCAGTACATCTCCTCTTACTGCTGCCACCCCCAATTAACATGTACATTATCATAAATAAACATACTTACATGTGGATAAATAAAGGAAATAGTGCATTTACAGCACTTTCTGGGAGCGTAGGACCAGAGGAAGGGTGATGTAGTGCATCTAGATCTAGATCTCTAGGTTAGGGCCAGGTTAGCCCTACCTATAACCCTTAACCCTTAACCCTTAGCCGTCCCTTATCCAGAGCTCACAGGGCAGGGAACACTGTCTCCGTCGGTCTGGTGGGTCATCTGCAGGCAACACAGAGCTTCACTAAGGCTTCTCCACTGCTGTCACTGTGCAGCAGACCTGGAGTAATTGAAGCTGTTGAAGCGTCAGGGCTGCCCCTCTGGTAAAGCGTGCTGTCATTCCACACTAACGCCAGTGGAACATGTAATACCATACGCAGAGCTCAAGATTACACAAAGAATAACTCAAATCCAGATGGTTAATTAATGTTTTGACTGTACTATTTTGACTATTAGTGTTTCACATAGCCTGCTTTTTTTGTCCCATGATGATGGACTTCTGAGACTTTGGCCAGTTTGTTTAGCAGTGTTTGTTTGTGTGAAGGGTGCAGTGGTTCTGTTTACAGACCCAGACATTTGATGTTTCTGTGTCGTGCAAGAGTTGAGGGTTGAGGCAAGATTTCACTTGGATAACCGAGTAGCTGCATCGTTGTAAGTTTTGTGAGTTTAGGGTGAGACCGTCACTCTCTGAAGGGGAGGATGACGTGACGGAGTCCATCACTTAGGAAGATTAAATGGGGCTCTGGCTGCTATGGAGCTGCTCTTTGGTCCTGTTGGATCTGGGTCCCAGGACGGGGTGGCTGCCTTCAGCCTTTGTCACAGGAGACACTTTAATACTTGTTTTAAAATCAAAAGTGATCCCATTGTTGGGGAAATTATTTTTAAATGCTAAAAGAACCCTGTCTAAGCCAGCTAAGCGTTTACTGTGGTGAGATAGGGATTTAGCCTGCTATTAAACTTAAACCTGGTTGCCATCTTGACGTTAAGAGTAGACATTGCAAAAGTGAAGTTGTGTAACTGCGTGAATTACCAACATGGTGTCGTGAACGATTTCCAGGCTGGTTTTATGGGAGGTTTTCTACATGGTCCCAGAACCATGATGATGATGATGGACTTCTGAGACTTTGGCCAGTTTGTTTAGCAGTGTTTGTTTGTGTGAAGGGTGCAGTGGTTCTGTTTACAGACCCAGACATTTGATGTTTCTGTGTCGTGCAAGAGTTGAGGGTTGAGGCAAGATTTCACTTGGATAACCGAGTAGCTGCATCGTTGTAAGTTTTGTGAGTTTAGGGTGCGTGTGTATTATTTTGTCACAGTGATATTGTTGTGCGCAGTATTGGATGTGCAGTATTGGACAGTAATACTACTGTAGTGAGCGATATTGGACAATAATACTGTAGTGAGCGGTATATATATATATATGCACTTTAATATTTTCTTTTCAGCTGTTTGTTTATAATCTGCTGCTATTATCAGAGTATTTTCTTACCAACCCGAACTCTGGGGTTTCTTAGTACTGTAAATAGCTACACCTTGAGATTTTGAATGTTAAATATTTTAATGTTGTTTTAAAACCTTGATTAACTTCAGGTTGGTTCATGCTTCCCTTTTCTAACTCTTTGTTTTTTAAAGGTTTGTCAGATGTTTTAAAGTTCTATGGTGACTCCTTAATTGAAGGGAAATAATTGAATATCAATTCTTGCTTCTTTAAATGAACTTTCATGTAAAAACAAGTTTTCAAATAAGTATAGATCAGTCCAACTTAAAAATGTGACCCCATAGCTGTATCCAGCTCTTTCTTTCCTTGACTGCAGTGTTGAGGTGTTGGCACTGTGGTGTTGAGGTGTTGGCACTGTGGTGTTGAGGTGTTGACACTGTGGTGTTGAGATGTTGGCACTGTGGTGTTGAGGTGTTGGCACTGTGGTGTTGAGGTGTTGGCACTGTGGTGTTGAGGTGTTGGCACTGTGGTGTTGAGGTGTTGACACTGTGGAGTTGAGGTGTTGGCACTGTGGAGTTGAGGTGTTGACACTGTGGTGACTGTCCATCACTGTTTACTTTGGTCTTTATATAGTTTAGTGAAAATGGATCAAACACATTTACAGAATGTTTATGGGCGACGTGACAGAGAAAGTCACTCTCTGAAGGGGAGGATGACGTGATGGAGTCCATCACTTAGAAAGGCCTTCAGCCTTTGTCACAGGAGACACTTTAATACTTGTTTTAAAATCAAAAGTGATCCCATTGTTAGGGAAATTATTTTGAAATGCTAAAAGAACCCTGTCTAAGCCAGCTAAGCGTTTACTGTGGTGAGATAGGGATTTAGCCTGCTATTAAACTAAATCCTGGTTGCCATCTTGATGTTAAGAGTTCACAGTGCAAAAGTGACATTGTGTAATTTGAATTACTAACTTGTGCGATTCGCTGCTGTTTATAAAGATTATGTTGTGAAGGATTATGTTGTCTCACACACATGCACACACACAGTCCAAAGTGATTACAGATCTGGTATCCCTAACAGTTAGAAACAGTAACACACACACACACACACACACACACACACACTCACAGACATACACACTCACACAGATGCCCAGACACACATGCAGTCACACAGAGACTCACAAACAGACTCTCGCATAGATACACACAATCACACACACACACACACATTCACATGCACACATACATACACCCAAAGACACATACACACGTGTGTGTGTATGTGTAAATGTGCACATGTGTGTCGTTGTGTGTGTGTGTATGTGTGTATGTGATGTACAGTTCATGCAGACATGGAGCAGTGTTTTAGCACTTTTGGGAAGCTCGGACTCCGACACTTTGGGAGCTCATGACAGACCATGTACACACACACAGTCACATATGTAAAAACACACACTCTGGTGTGGACAGGACAGTGTGTGGAGCTCAAGATGTGCAGGACACTGGTTTGGAACAGGATGAGCAGGGGTATAGAACAGGACATTTGCAGAACTTTGTGGTATGGAACAACTCGATTGCGGGACTCAACTCGATTGCGGGATGTGGAACAGGAAGTGCAGGCTGCTTTGCTTGGGCTTGGGCATGGGTACAGAGAACCAATTAACGTTGGTTTAGACAATCTGTGCACCCCTCGAACTTCAGGAAACGAACATTTCTGCTGGTACATGAATAGCAGCCATGTCAAGGTTTTATAACCCTTTAAAGTCAGTAATGTGGATATGTTATGTTACTGTTGTTTTTTTGAACACCCTAATAAAACATATTTAGAGGTTGTTAACTTGTACGTCTGCGTTAGCCCTAGAAAGTTTCAGGAGGTAACTGCACTATTTGCCGCTCTTTGACTGAGTGGTGAGGTTATTGTGCTGTTCTGTTTATTCCTGCATCTTGTGTTTCATCTTGGATGTGTTGCACAGCTGGCCCTGTTGTGTACACACACCCCCACCATCATCAAAATGTAGCATAGTGCACAGACCACAACATAACATGGAGCATTGGACAGAAACACAGCACACACCACACAGCTAATGCGACACAGCACACATGATACAATGGTAAAGGGTTTCAAAGGCCCGACTCCAGTCTGCCCGCGCTGTGGATTTGCTACATGTGGGTCTCTGGCCTCAAATCAGAAAGCAATGCTGAGATTGGCTGACTGCCCTTTTTTGTTGTACGCATGGCAGAATATGACACGCTTCCCCCAGATCCCAGATACACGTACACGCTTCCCCCAGGTACACATACACGCTTCCCCCAGGTACATGTACATGCTTCCCCCAGGTACACATACACGCTTCCCCCAGGTACACGTACACGCTTCCCCCAGGTACACGTACACGCTTCCCCCAGGTACACGTACACGCTTCCCCCAGGTACACGTACACGCTTCCCCCAGGTACACGTACACACTCCCCCAGGTACACGTACACACTTCTCCTAGGTACACGTACACACTCCCCCAGGTACATGCTCCCCCGGGTAGACACTCCCTTGGGTACACGCTCCCCCAGTCAGTGGTTTAGAAAAAGATTTCTAAAGCATATTTATCTCTTGCTTTGTGATAGAAATCATGTTTTAGTCATACATTTAATGCAACACTGCCCTCTGCTGTTTAACTTGTCTAATTTCGCAGAAGCAAAGTTTGTTGCAGGCTATCTGGATTAAAATTGTTCTTAGTTAGATCTCGTCATGGCATTTTCTCAGTAATATTTAAATATTTGTGTGGCCTACATGATTTATGCTGAAAACGCAACATTGGGTATCCCTAACACAATTCTCACCTTAACCCTTCACTAACCATAACCCTTTACTCACCCTAACCCTTTAACCACACTAAGCACACTAATCCATAGCTCATTGTGCACCTTTACTGACCCTTCACTACCCCTAACCCTTCACTACCCCTAACCCTTCACTACCCCTAACACTTCACTACCCCTAACACTTCACTACCCCTAACACTTCACTATCACTAACCCTTCACTACCCCTAACACTTCACTACCCCTAACCCTTCACTAACCCTTCACTACCCCTAACCCTTCACTACCCCTAACCCTTCACTACCCCTAACACTTCACTACCCCTAACACTTCACTATCACTAACCCTTCACTACCCCTAACCCTTCACTACCCCTAACCCTTCACTACCCTAACCCTTCACTAACCCTTCACTACCCCTAACACTTCACTATCCCTAACCCTTCACTACCCCTAACCCTTCACTACCCCTAACCCTTCACTACCCCTAACCCTTCACTACCCCTAACCCTTCACTACCCCTAACCCTTCACTACCCCTAACCCTGCACTACCCCTAACCCTTCACTACCCCTAACCCTTCACTACCCCTAACCCTTCACTATCCCTTCACTATCATTTACCATTTTTTGAAGGACAGGTGCACAAAACCTGCAGCACTCACTCTGTGCCATATGGGGACAGTGCAGACAAGAGCATGATGACCTATGAGGCTCTACTGAAGCATGACGTGTGTATGAAGCACTAATGAAGCTGAGAGTATGAGGCTCTACTGAAGCATGACGTGTGTATGAAGCACTAATGAAGCTGAGAGTATGACGCTCTAATGAAGCATGACGTGTGTATGAAGCACTAATGAAGCTGAGAGTATGAGGCTTTACTGAAGCATGACGTGTGTATGAAGCACTAATGAAGCTGAGAGTATGACGCTCTAATGAAGCATGACGTGTGT
>JAGXOD010000060.1:492500-547500 GCA_020368025.1 Brachyhypopomus occidentalis
GCATTGCAACACTCACATCAGGTCATGTGTTATTTAGGATCTCTGCCGTCCAACATGCCTGGTGTCTTTCTCTTCCTTGTAACTGCAGTAAAGTTGTTTCACATTCGCATATTTGCATATTTGCATATTCGGAATTAGACATGTTATTTTAAATTTACTACTGTCACAGTGTACAAATGACCTTAACATGGATGAAAGTGGGGGTCGTAAAGGCCCCAGAGCACTGCGCACTCTCCACAGCTTTTACATTTATTTGTGCCGAATGATAAGTTAGAACCTCTCACAAATGCAAGGCTGGTCGTCTTTTAACATGAGCCATTTAGCTAGCTACCAAGCTACGTAGTAAGGTTACCTATCTTTTATATCTAGCTAAAAAGGCAAAAACAAGTCATTTTGATATTTTATCATGGATCAATTACACGAATTTTGCACAGAAGCATCTTCTAGCTAGCTAGCTAGTAGTACAGGTTAAAGTTACCTATCTTTTATAGCTAGCTAAATTGTGGATAGCTGGTTAGCCTATAATGTATAGCTAGTAATGTATATTAATAATGTATATTATGTATAATACCATAGCTAGTAAGCTTTTTTTGTTACCAATTAGATATGCTAGCTAGCCAGTTAGCTACGGTAGTTGGTGAAATCTTATATTGTCGTGGCAAAAAATGTAAACCGATAATTATACAATTCTTTAGAGTATATTATTAGTAATATAAAACATTAGTAATATAAAAAATATAAAATTGTTGCCTTCAATTTGCAAGGAAATTGTTGCATAGTTTGGCGGGAAATGTTGTAAAAGTTCCCGCCAAATTGTATACTACTTCTATGTAATTAATTGGTTTCAGAGGACATCATACACATTATGGTATAAAAGGTAATTTTTTGGAAACTCCAAAAATCTCATGGGGGGTCAGAATTTGAGTCAGAAAACAACGTTCATGCTCTTGGAATTACAAGGAATTACAAGGATTGTCCCACACACACACACACACACACACACACACACACACACACACACACACACACACACACACATACATCTCTCTCACACCCACACACACACACACACACACACACATACATCTCTCCCATACCCACTCCACACACACACACACACACATCTCTCACACACACACACACACACACACACACACACACACACACACACACACACACACACACACACACACACACACACACACACACACACACACACACACACACACACATACATACATCTCTCCCATACCCACTCCACACACACACACACACACACACACACACATACATACATCTCTCCCATACCCACTCCACACACACACACACACACACATACATACATCTCTCTCATACCCACACACACACACACACACACACACATACATCTCTCTCATACCCACACACACACACACACACACATCTCTCCCGCACACACACACACACACACACACACACACATCTCTCCCATACCCACTCCACACACACACACACACACATACATCTCTCCCATACCCACTCCACACACACACACACACACACACACATACATCTCTCTCATACACACACACACACACACACATACATCTCTCTCATACACACTACACACTCACATACACACACATATACATACATCTCTCTCATACACACACACACAATTACAAATACACACATCACACACACATCTCTCTCATACTCACTCCATACACACACACACACACACACACACACGCATACATACATCTCTCTCATACCCACTCCACACAGATACACACATACCTAAGGAGGTGTTGTCATACACAATACACACTGCACACAATACACACAACATGTGCAACATATACACCTTCATACACACCACCTACATTCCCACACACCAGACGTTACCTACATTGCACTCTAATCCTCTCACAACCAGATGCCCCCCCCCCACACACACACACAGGCGTTGAGCGTTGATTTCCTAGCTTGTGGCTTCTCTCTAGTGCCGGATAGCTGGTTAAAATATCTTCTTATTCTCAGGGAACACCTACTTAAAATTCCATGTTAATATTCCATATCCTAGGGTTAGGGTTTGGGTGGATAGGGTCATTCAAAAGGTGATGAAAAAGCTTGATGTTTCTCTCTGCAGTTCATTATGCTGGTCATTTTCCCTGGAGCTGGTGGATCATTAGTCTCATATGATGAGTGCGGACTGGTTGGTCAGGAGGGTCATTAATCTGATGTGATATGTGCAGACAGGAGGGTCATTAATTTGATGTGATAAGCGTGGACATGTGGGTTATTAATCTGATGTGATGAGTGCAGGCAGGAGGGTCATTAGTCTGATGTGATGACTGCTGACAGGTGGATCATTAATCGAATGTGATGAGTGCAGACAGGAGGGTCATTAGTCTTCAACATCTCCCTGTAGGGGAGTTCGGATCTCACAATCAGAAATAACTTGCCAGTGGGGAGGTCTAATCTCATTATCAGACATATTCATCTTTCCTGTGTGGGAGATCTGATGACTGCGGACATATGGGTCATAAATCTGATGTGATGAATGCAGTCATCAGTTGTTTGATGGGGGTCAGATGTCTGATGTCATTACTGCGGGAGGGTGGGTCATTTGTCTGAGGTGAGTCCAGTGCTCTGATACTCTGTTTGGCTTTTTCAGAAAGGACTTTGAGGACCTTTTCGACATCATCATCACTAACGCTCTGAAACCAGGCTTCTTCTCCCTCATTCCACAGCAGAGACCATTCAGAACTCTGGGTAAGACACGCACACACACGCATGCATGCATGGTGACTAGACATTAGTGGGTCAGAGAACCAGAACCAGTCCAGTGGATGTGAGGTCAGTTATCTCAGCCAGCCACAGGAGCTGAAGCATCTGAGCAAGCAAGTCTTATTTTCACAACCAAAATTAGGTGTATCATAAGAGAAATGTACTGCCTTGTTCCTGGTTTAGTGGCAATATTATGTGTTATGCTTTCTCTGCAATAAACAATATTGAACTCTGCAATAATCAGCAGTATCTCTCTCTCTCTCTCCCCACCTCTCTCTGAAGTAAATGACATGGAGGACATTGTTGGGTTACCAGGCTTAGATAAACCTGGCTGGTATTCACAGGGCAACTGGCCTCATCTACACGACCTGCTGAAGTCCATGACTGGCAAATCCCAGCCCAAGGTGAGAGAGTGTGTGTGTGTGCACAGCCCAAGGTGAGAGGGTGTGTGTTTGCACAGCCCAATGTGAGAGGGTGTGTGTGTGCACAGCCCAAGGTGAGGTGGAGTTTCCACCTCACATCTCTGATGAGTGATAATCTATGAGGAATGATAAGCTGTGAGGAATGAAAGTCTTTGAAGAAATTCTTTTGCAGTTTGTGTCTGTGTGTTGGAGAGAGCACAAAGACTCCACACCAGTGGATTTATGAATATTCATTCACCCATTATATAAAAGTGCATTTTGGTCTGTTTGTATTGAGCGTCCTGGTGGACTTTGCAACTGCAGTAGTGGGAGAAGGACGGAGACTTAAGCAGGATCTCAGAATGTCACCGTCAGTGTCACCCTACCATAGGGTCAGAGTGTAACCCTACCATAGGGTCAGAGTGTAACCCTACCATAGGGTCAGAGTGTAACCCTGTCAGTGTCACCCTACCATAGGGTCAGAGTGTAACCCTGTCAGTGTCACCCTACCATAGGGTCAGAGTGTAACCCTACCATAGGGTCAGAGTGTCACCCTATCATGGTGTTATGGAGTCCCTAATCTGAGTGTTAATTAAGATTAAGATTATTAGTCAATTGTGATTTTCACCCCATTCGAAATTTGTCCTCCGCATTTACCCATCTGTGCAGTCAGAACACACACACACTAGTGATCACTAGGGGGCTGTGGTGCACACATGCCCAGAGCGGTGGGGAGCCCTAGCCCGGAGGGCACCTCAGTTATGGCCTCAGGCCTGGGAATCGAACCCACGACGCTCCGGTCACAAGACCATGACTGCCCCTTAATGTAACTGACTGCTAAAAGCATTTCATGACCACTGATAATATGGTGGTTGAGTGACTGAGGACTTCTGCACTACAATGACAGCTGAATACGAAGCAGCCTACAACAGAGAGATGTTAATGTTTTTTTGAGACCAGATCTCCCCCACAGGAAATATGAATATGTCTGATTATGAGATCAGACCTCCCCACTGGCGAGTTATTTCTGATTGTGATATCAGATCTCCTCTACAGGGAGATGTTGAAGATGTCTTATACTGATGTCACAACTCCTCACATCTAGTTTATATCACATGGGCCTTTGTTATTTTTCAGCAAGCAGAATTAAACACACAATCTTACACACCATCATAGTGAACTGGAATGCTAAATATTCAGTATGCTAATGCCATGATTAGAATACATTCTAATGCTCGGAACCATGACTCAATCCACTGTGTCAGTGCTCTGCTCACTGTGCATGTGTGTGTGTGTGTGTGTGTGTGTGTGTGTGTGTATGTATGTGTGTTTGTGTGTGTCTTCTGCTGCAGGTGGTGTATTTCGGGGACAGCATGCGTTCAGACATGTTTCCAGCCTTTAGCTTTGGGAAATGGGAGACGGTGATGATTGTGGAGGAGATGGAAGGGGAGGGAGTATGTGGGGTTAACCCCGCCCACACTCAGGCCCCTGTAGAGAAGAAAGGCAAATTCGAGGTGAGTCCCTCTCTCACTCTTTATGATGTGCACACACGCAGTGTGTCGTGAGTGTAATATAACTCTTCTCTTGCTGCCCTGGACCCTAGCTACACAGTGGGGTGTTGTAGCAGTGTCTGTAATGTAGCTGGGGTAGGGTTGGGGTGTCTATAATGTAGCTGGGGTAGGGTTGGGGTGTCTATAATGTAGCTGGGGTAGGGTTGGGGTGTCTATAATGTAGCTGGGGTAGGGTTAGGGTGTCTGTAATGTAGCTGGGGTAGGGTTAGGGTGTCAATAATGTGGCTGGGGTAGGGTTAGGGTGTCTATAATGTAGCTGGGGTAGGGTTAGGATGTCTATAATGTAGCTGGGGTAGGGTTAGGGATGTCTATAATGTAGCTGGGGTAGGGTTAGGGTGTCTATAATGTAGCTGGGGTAGGGTTAGGGTGTCTATAATGTAGCTGGGGTAGGGTTAGGGTGTAGGGTGTCTAATGTAGCTGGGTAGGGTTAGGGTGTCTATAATGTAGCTGGGGTAGGGTTAGGGTGTCTAATGTAGCTGGGTAGGGGTGTCTATAATGTAGCTGGGGTAGGGTTAGGGTGTCTATAATGTAGCTGGGGTAGGGTTAGGGTGTCTAATGTAGCTGGGGTAGGGTTAGGGTGTCTAATGTAGCTGGGGTAGGGTTAGGGTGTCTATAATGTAGCTGGGGTAGGGTTAGGATGTCTATAATGTAGCTGGGGTAGGGTTAGGATGTCTATAATGTAGCTGGGGTAGGGTTAGGGGTTAGGGTTAGGGTTAGGGTGTCTAATGTAGCTGAGGGGGTAGGGTTAGGGTGTCTATAATGTAGCTGGGGTAGGGTTAGGGTGTCTATAATGTAGCTGGGGTAGGGTTAGGGTGTCTATAATGTAGCTGGGTGTAGGGTTGGGGTAGGGTTAGGGTGTCTATAATGTAGCTGGGGTAGGGTTAGGGTGTCTATAATGTAGCTGGGGTAGGGTTAGGGTGTCTATAATGTAGCTGGGGTAGGGTTAGGATGTCTATAATGTAGCTGGGGTAGGGTTAGGGTGTCTATAATGTAGCTGGGGTAGGGTTAGGGTGTCTATAATGTAGCTGGGGGTTAGGGTTAGGGTGTCTATAATGTAGCTGGGGTAGGGTTAGGGTGTCTATAATGTAGCTGGGGTAGGGTTAGGGTGTCTATAATGTCTATAATGTAGCTGGGGTAGGGTTAGGGTGTCTATAATGTAGCTGGGGTAGGGTTAGGGTGTCTATAATGTAGCTGGGGTAGGGTTAGGGTGTCTATAATGTAGCTGGGGTAGGGTTAGGGTGTCTATAATGTAGCTGGGGTAGGGTTAGGGTGTCTAATGTAGCTGGGGTAGGGTTAGGGTGTCTATAATGTAGCTGGGGTAGGGTTAGGGTGTCTAATGTAGCTGGGGTAGGGTTAGGGTGTCTATAATGTAGCTATAATGTAGCTGGGGTAGGGTTAGGGTGTCTGCATGTTGCTTGCTAGATTTGATTTGTTCCACTGGTCTTGATGAGATTACTGTCCGGGTTCTAAATTAATTCAATTTATTCAAATTAATTGAATGCAATTACACTGTCCCTTTTAGAGAAAAAGGAAAACTCCTGGTGTTTCATATTGCAATGTCAAGTCTGTTGAATTACCTTCATTTTCTCACTCATTAAAAAAGTCTTTTATGGACATTCCCCGAGGATCAGATCTAGATGACATATTCTCCCTTTACAACTGCAGCATTTCTGAGAAGAGATACATTTTCTTCTTTACAGATGAGGCAGATTTTAGCCCCTTATTCTTCCCATACGTTATCCCCGATCCTTTGGGTCACTGTTACAGGAAAATTGGACTTCATGTTCACCTCAGGTCCATCCCATCCACCCACTTAAATTCAGGGACTACCTACAAGTCACACGTATCTTATTATTAAGCTCATTATACGCCGCGTTTATCATTTTCTGTTTTCCTTCAGTTCGTTCAGATCAAAATGAATAATAACAGCTCACTGGTAAGTCTAAAATGACTTGCTCTCATCTTGATCCTGCTCTGACCCATCTCCTCAAGGCACGTGCATTATTCTCCTCTGATTTCACTCAGTAAATAGAGCTATAATGTCTAGGATTGTTCCTCTCTTCCTTAAACCTGTTGCTGTTACACGTTTCCAAGTCGCCATCCCTTGATGTTATAACAGCCAATCCTGCTACGCCATCTTTGGTCACTAGAGGGGGGCGTAGTACTGCCTCACAGTAATAAGATCCAATCAGCTGCACCTGTTATGCAGGCTGAGAGCAGCACACAGGCCCCCTGGTGCTCAGTCTTTGTCCAGAGTTCTAGCAAAAGACAAAACCTGAAATCCCGGTAGAGACCTCAAGGGCTGACTGTGGGTCTCATTTCTACCTCCTCGCTACAGTCTTGGGTCATACCTCCCATCCCTCCCTCGAGTTCTCCTTCCTTATTTGGGAAAGCCATTTTGAAGCAGTTAAACCTTTCCTTTTGCTGTTTGAGCGTGTCAGTCATTTCCAATGCTGCCTTGTTGGTGTGCTGGTAGCACTCTCGCCTGGTCAGCCTGAGGATGGCGGTTTGCTCTCTGCTTTGGGTCTTCCATTTGCCAGTGATCTCAGCGAGAACTGACAGCCATGTCCTGCTCTCCATTGATAGTGACGCACTAACCGCATTCATTGTTTACATCGTTGTTATTATGATGTCCGTTCCTCGCTCACTGGATGATAATTGAGTAGTTCACTGAGGCTGTTGTTTTGTTAAGTTGGGCAAATTCAAATCTTCAAAGGCTGCAAATAGTCAGGGTGTGCCCCAGAGAATGCTGCTTGGTTCATTTCTTATGCTCACTCGTAAAATTGTTTATGGGCATTGGCTTAGAGTTCAGTGCTGTGCTGATGATACCCAGGGCTGTTATCATTAGATATATCTCTGTTCTGTCTGTTATGCTGATGACACACAGGTCTATGTTCTGTGTTCAGGTCTGTTCAGGTCCCTGATGAATGAATGACTAAATATGGATAACACCGATGTTCCCCGTATACACACTACAGCTTGTTCACAATTCGGCTGCCAGGATTCTTGCCTGTCAAGCAGCGCTTGGGGTAGCACTGAACCCCCCTGAAATCTGATTGGACCCCCCAGGTGCCACTCCAGATGACTGCATTGGGCGTGACACACACACATTTCAAGCAGTTCACACGCTCACAAGCCACATCTTGTAACTCTCACGCACAGAAATTACTAGGACAGTGCCCACCAAGGTGGTCAGTTAATTGAGAAATGTACCCAACAGCCAATCAAAAAATAGCGTGGACAAGCATTATATAAATTCTGTTGCTGTAGCATTATCATTAATGTTTTATTTTACTATTTACATCCTTTGAAGAATGCTTCACCATAAGAACATTCTTCATTTTGTGCCCTGCCTGAACAGAGCAGGTCTTACTCAGTAACTGGGGTTCACAGAACCTGAGAAGAAGATTACACACGGAAGTACAATAGCTTGCTGCTGTCATTATTTGCACAACCATTTGCGCTGACCCAAAAAGAATCGTGAAAAACAACCTTTGGGTGAGGGGTTGGGGGGGGGGGGTGTTCTACACAGCTTGTACAGATACTGTACATTTGGGTGAGGGGTGGGGGGGGGGGGGTGTTCTACACCGCTTGTACAGATACTGTACATTTTGGTGTGGGGGGGGGGTGTTCTACACAGCTTGTACACAGATACTGTACATTTGGGTGAGGGTTGGGGGGGTGTTCTACACAGCTTGTACAGATACTGTACATTTGGGACACAGCTTGTACAGATACTGGGGTTGGGGGGGGGTGTTCTACACAGCTTGTACAGATACTGTACATTTTTGGGTTGGGGGGGGTGTTCTACACAGCTTGTACAGATACTGTACATTTGGGGAGGTTGGGGGGGGTGTTCTACACAGCTTGTACAGATACTGTACATTTGGGTGAGGGGGGGGGGTGTTCTACACAGCTTGTACAGATACTGTACATTTGGGTGAGGGGTGGGGGGGGTGTTCTACACAGCTTGTACAGATACTGTACATTTGGGTGAGGGTTGGGGGGGGGGTGTTCTACACAGCTTGTACAGATACTGTACATTTGGGTGAGGGGTTGGGGGGGGGTGTTCTACACGGGGGGGGGTGTTCTACACAGCTTGTACAGATACTGTACATTTGGGTGAGTACAGGGTTGGGGGGGTGTTCTACACAGCTTGTACAGATACTGTACATTTGGGTGAGGGTTGGGGGGGTGTTCTACACAGCTTGTACAGATACTGTACATTTGGGTGAGGGGTTGGGGGGGTGTTCTACACAGCTTGTACAGATACTGTACATTTGGGTGTACATTTGGGTGAGGGGTTGGGGGGGTGTTCTACACAGCTTGTACAGATACTGTACATTTGGGTGAGGGGTGGGGGGGTGTTCTACACAGCTTGTACAGATACTGTACATTTGGGTTTGGGGGTGTTCTACACAGCTTGTACAGATACTGTACATTTGGGTGGGTGGGGGGGTGTTCTACACAGCTTGTACAGATACTGTACATTTGGGTGAGGAGTTGGGGGGGTGTTCTACACAGCTTGTACAGATACTGTACATTTGGGTGAGGGGTTGGGGGGGGTGTGTTCTACACAGCTTGTACAGATACTGTACATTTGGGTGAGGGGTTGGGGGGTGTTCTACACAGCTTGTACAGATACTGTACATTTGGGTGAGGGGTTGGGGGGGGGGTGTTCTACACAGCTTGTACAGATACTGTACATTTGGGTGAGGGGGGGGTGTTCTACACAGCTTGTACAGATACTGTACATTTGGGTGGGGGGGGGTGTTCTACACAGCTTGTACAGATACTGTACATTTGGGTGAGGGGTTGGGGGGGTGTTCTACACAGCTTGTACAGATACTGTACATTTGGGTGAGGGGTTGGGGGTTACAGATACTGTACATTTACATTTGAGGGGTTGGGGGTGTTCTACAGCTTGTACAGATACTGTACATTTGGGTGAGGGGTTGGGGGGTGTTCTACACAGCTTGTACAGATACTGTACATTTGGGTGAGGGGTTGGGGGGTGTCACTTGGGTGCTTGCTAGATTTGATTTGTTCCACTGGTCTTGATGAGATTACTGTCCGGGTTCTAAATTAATTCAATTTATTCAAATTAATTGAATGCAATTACACTGTCCCTTTAGAGAAAAAAAGGAAAACTCCTGGTGTTTCATATTGCAATGTCAAGTCTGTTGAATTACCTTCATTTTCTCACTCATTAAAAAAGTCTTTTATGGACATTCCCCGAGGATCAGATCTAGATGACATATTCTCCCTTTACAACTGCAGCATTTCTGAGAAGAGATACATTTTCTTCTTTACAGATGAGGCAGATTTTAGCCCCTTATTCTTCCCATACGTTATCCCCGATCCTTTGGGTCACTGTTACAGGAAAATTGGACTTCATGTTCACCTCACGTTCAGATCAAAATGAATAATAACAGCTCACTGGTAAGTCTAAAATGACTTGCTCTCATCTTGATCCTGCTCTGACCCATCTCCTCAAGGCACGTGCATTATTCTCCTCTGATTTCACTCAGTAAATAGAGCTATAATGTCTAGGATTGTTCCTCTTCCTTAAACCTGTTGCTGTTACACGTTTCCAAGTCGCCATCCCTTGATGTTATAACAGCCAATCCTGCTACGCCATCTTTGGTCACTAGAGGGGGGCGTAGTACTGCCTCACAGTAATAAGATCCAATCAGCTGCACCTGTTATGCAGGCTGAGAGCAGCACACGGGCCCCTGGTGCTCAGTCTTTGTCCAGAGTTCTAGCAAAAGACAAAACCTGAAATCCCGGTAGAGACCTCAAGGGCTGACTGTGGGTCTCATTTCTACCTCCTCGCTACAGTCTTGGGTCATACCTCCCATCCCTCCCTCGAAAGTTCTCCTTCCTTATTTGGGAAAGCCATTTTGAAGCAGTTAAACCTTTCCTTTTGCTGTTTGAGCGTGTCAGTCATTTCCAATGCTGCCTTGTTGGTGTGCTGGTAGCACTCTCGCCTGGTCAGCCTGAGGATGGCGGTTTGCTCTCTGCTTTGGGTCTTCCATTTGCCAGTGATCTCAGCGAGAACTGACAGCCATGTCCTGCTCTCCATTGATAGTGACGCGACTAACCGCGATTCATTGTTTACATCGTTGTTATTATGATGTCCGTTCTCGCTCACTGGATGATAATTGAGTAGTTCACTGAGGCTGTTGTTTTGTTAAGTTGGGCAAATTCAAATCTTCAAAAAGGCTGCAAATAGTCAGGGTGTGCCCCAGAGAATGCTGCTTGGTTCATTTCTTATGCTCACTCGTAAAATTGTTTATGGGCATTGGCTTAGAGTTCAGTGCTGTGCTGATGATACCCAGGGCTGTTATCATTAGATATATCTCTGTTCTGTCTGTTATGCTGATGACACACAGGTCTATGTTCTGTGTTCAGGTCTGTTCAGGTCCCTGATGAATGAATGACTAAATATGGATAACACCGATGTTCCCCGTATACACACTACAGCTTGTTCACAATTCGGCTGCCAGGATTCTTGCCTGTCATAGGCGTAGCCAAAGCAGCGCTTGGGGTAGCACTGAACCCCCCTGAAATCTGATTGGACCCCCCAGGTGCCACTCCAGATGACTGCATTGGGCGTGACACACACACATTTCAAGCAGTTCACACTGCTCACAAGCCACATCTTGTAACTCTCACGCATTAAGAAATTACTAGGACAGTGCCCACCAAGGTGGTCAGTTAATTGAGAAATGTACCCAACAGCCAATCAAAAAATAGCGTGGACAAGCATTATATAAATTCTGTTGCTGTAGCATTATCCATTTGGGTGAGGGGGGGGGTGTTCTACACAGCTTGTACAGATACTGTACATTTGGGTGAGGGGGGGGGGTGTTCTACACAGCTTGTACAGATACTGTACATTTGGGTGAGGGGTTGGGGGGGGGTCTACACAGCTTGTACAGATACTGTACATTTGGGTGAGGGGTTGGGGGGGTGTTCTACACAGCTTGTACAGATACTGTACATTTGGGTGAGGGGGGGGGTGTTCTACACAGCTTGTACAGATACTGTACATTTGGGTGAGGGGGGGGGGGGGGTGTTCTACACAGCTTGTACAGATACTGTACATTTGGGTGAGGGGGGGGGGGGGTGTTCTACACAGCTTGTACAGATACTGTACATTTGGGTGAGGAGTTGGGGGTGTTCTACACAGCTTGTACAGATACTGTACATTTGGGTGAGGGGGGGGGGGGTGTTCTACACAGCTTGTACAGATACTGTACATTTGGGTGAGGGGTTGGGGGGGGTGTTCTACACAGCTTGTACAGATACTGTACATTTGGGTGAGGAGTTGGGGGGGGTTCTACACAGCTTGTACAGATACTGGGTTGGGGGGTGTTCTACACAGCTTGTACAGATACTGTACATTTGGGTGAGGGGGGGGGGTGTTCTACACAGCTTGTACAGATACTGTACATTTGGGTGAGGAGTTGGGGGGTGTTCTACACAGCTTGTACAGATACTGTACATTTGGGTGAGGGGGGGGGGGTGTTCTACACAGCTTGTACAGATACTGTACATTTTGGGTGTTCTACACAGCTTGTACAGGTACATTTGGGTGAGGGGGGGGGGGTGTTCTACACAGCTTGTACAGATACTGTACATTTGGGTGAGGGGTTGGGGGGGGGTGTTCTACACAGCTTGTACAGATACTGTACATTTGGGTGAGGGGTTGGGGGGGGTGTTCTACACAGCTTGTACAGATACTGTACATTTGGGTGAGGGGTTGGGGGGTGTTCTACACAGCTTGTACAGATACTGTACATTTGGGTGGGGGGGGGGGTGTTCTACACAGCTTGTACAGGGGGTGAGGGGGTTCTACACAGCTTGTACAGATACTGTACATTTTTGGGGGGGTGGCTTGTACAGATACTGTACATTTGGGTGAGGGGGGGGGGTGTTCTACACAGCTTGTACAGATACTGTACATTTGGGTGAGGGGTTGGGGGGGCAAGCAGAATCAGCACAGCCTGTATAGACACTGTTCAGGCAATCATGCTACTGCCACAATTCAGTTAACTTGTCCTCCATTGTAGACCTCAGTTGCACACATGAACACATGGCTATGTTTACTTTTTATGGTCAGTTTTCACTTGCTAATAGGATAGTTCCGTTTGAGTTGCTGACCACTGTACACTAGTACATCATGCTCAGAATCGGGTCAAAAAAGCTAATTATATACTTTAAACTGCACTCAAATATGATCAAGAGTGTGTGCAACCCAAACACTGTCATTGGGTCAGCCTGGGTAATTCTACCTTCAGTGAAGTATAGAGGAGAATGCTCACAGCCAGGAATCAATGATGAATACATCCGTAATGATGTTTATACATTTGCACAGCATTGGTGCCAATTGCTATTGGTGTTTCTGTCTGTTAGGATGAGGGCATGAAGACGCCTTCAGCCGTGTCTGAGCAGTGGGGGTCGTATTTTGTGGATGTTCAGAAGGGAGAGGAAGAAGAGCGGTTGAGAATGACCTGGTGCTGTCACTGCATTCACACCTACAGCACTATGGCCATCCCCAGTGTGGAGGCCATCACAGGTACCCAACACCACCAAACACCTACGGCACTATGGCCATCCCCAGTGTGGAGGCCATCACAGGTACCCAACACCACCAAACACCTACAGCACTATGGCCATCCCCAGTGTGGAGGCCATCACAGGTACCCAACACCACCAAACACCTACAGCACTATGGCCATCCCCAGTGTGGAGGCCATCACAGGTACTATCCCCAACACCACCAAACACCTACAGCACTATGGCCATCCCCAGTGTGGAGGCCATCACAGGTACCCAACACCACCAAACACCTACAGCACTATGGCCATCCCCAGTGTGGAGGCCATCACAGGTACCCAACACCACCAAACACCTACAGCACTATGGCCATCCCCAGTGTGGAGGCCATCACAGGTACCCAACACCACCAAACACCTACAGCACTATGGCCATCCCCAGTGTGGAGGCCATCACAGGTACCCAACACCACCAAACACCTACAGCACTATGGCCATCCCCAGTGTGGAGGCCATCACAGGTACCCAACACCACCAAACACCTACAGCACTATGGCCATCCCCAGTGTGGAGGCCATCACAGGTACCCAACACCACCAAACACCTACAGCACTATGGCCATCCCCAGTGTGGAGGCCATCACAGGTACCCAACACCACCAAACACCTACAGCACTATGGCCATCCCCAGTGTGGAGGCCAAACACCAATCCGTGAACATGAGCTACTCCTCCTACTGCGTTTTATTACACACCATAATGTGTAATTAGTGAAGTGAAAGAACTTGGACGAACTGATGAAGGACCTCTGAGGAGGAAAGCATACTGTACATACTTCACTGCCATTTTAACTATCTGTACCTAACCTTTACTATAGCACACTTGTGTTAGTGTGTGTGTGCGTGTCAGCCACTGCAAGTGTGTATAATCTCTCTCTCTCTTCACATTTCAGAGTTGCCACTTGATTTTAAGTTCCCTCGATTTTCCCCGGGTAAGCCAAGCACTACAGGTTATTACCCCAGACCCCCCGACTCACTGCTGAAGAATGAACAGACCCAGTCGTGAATCCCCCGTTCCCCGATGGAGGGTTTGTCCCAGGCTGCCCTCTCCACCTCCAGCCAGCCCAGGACCCATCAGTCCAGTGGCAGAAACCGAACTGTGTACTGTCTTCACCAGTCACACCTCTACACTTTACACTGAGCACATGGTGGCTGTGTTTGTTGTCGTGTTCAATTATATGTTGTTAAAAGGTGAAAGAAGCAGTTAATGTTTTAAGTGACAACAATATTCACTCATCTAAAGCCCCATCGCCATTTCCATCTCCATGAAACCAAACTCACCACTATCTTTCAACACATTTGCTTATACTCTTCTGCTTAATCCCTACCCCTCAACTCCAAAACCGTCACCTATCTACCACGGGGCTGACTAGGGGCCTTGGGTTTGGTTACAGCTCTCATGTATGTACAGAATGTCCTGTATGTATAGTATGTGCAGTATGTATGTATAGTATGTGCAGTATGTGCAGTATGTATGTATAGTATGTGCTGTATGTGCTATATGTATAGTATGTGCGGTGCTGTATGTATAGTATGTGCTGTATGTATGTGCAGTATGCAGTATGTATACTATGTGCAGTATGTATACTATGTGCAGTATGTATACTATGTGCAGTGTGTATACTATGTGCAGTATGTATACTATGTGCAGTGTGTATACTATGTGCAGTATGTATACTATGTGCAGTGTGTATACTATGTGCAGTATGTATACTATGTGCAGTGTGTATACTATGTGCAGTATGTATACTATGTGCAGTGTGTATACTATGTGCAGTATGTATACTATGTGCAGTAAGTGTTGTGCATGTATGAAGCTATGCTGTTGAGTGCTGACATCTAACCCAGCTGTTTTAAGTGTGTAAGTCTTAGTGATCAATACACTGCATGCATGGCTCTGTGGAGGTGTGTGTGTGTGTGTGTGTTCATTCATGCCTGTTCCTGCTTGGGTGGGGGTAGGGTGTAGGTGTGTGTTCAACCCTGTTCCTGTTGGAGTGTGTGTGTGTGTGTGTGTGTGTGTGTTCATTCATGCCTGTTCCTGCTTGGGTGGGGGTAGGGTATAGGTGTTCAACCCTGTTCCTGTTGGAGTGTGTGTGTGTGTGTGTGTGTGTGTTCATCCTGTCTGGAGCTTCCTGCAGTTGTGACAGTGTTCTTTCTGCATGTATGTTTACAGCAACATTCACTGAGGCGCATTTATTTGAATGTTTGTGAGATGATGTTGGTGAACATAAGAGGTGTCTTCTCTGCTGTAAGGTGTAAGCTCCCACTGTAAAACGTGTCTTGAGGTTGTTCCACGTAAGACAACTGATCAGTCAACTAAACATGATTATCCAGGCAATACATTTCACAATTAGTAAAGTCTGGCATGGGAAGATCAGTGTATATATGTTACACCACCCTGTGCAAGTTGAATATTTTGGGGATGTTCTCCTGGGGCTTTTGCACTGTTGCTGAGGCAATATCTAAACTTCAAGGTCTGATGATGACCTTGGAGAATATCACCATGATTCTAAACTTTTGTGGGGGGTGTTCTGTACCACATTGTGAACATCATTGATGCTGGAGTGTCCATTAAACCATCTGTGCAGAAATAAATATGTTCTCAAATGCGTGCAGTGCGGACGTTGTTGTGTGTCTACTACTGTGTTCCTTTGTGTTTACCGTAAATTTAAAATCATTCAGAAACGAATATACGATTTTGTGAACTTGTCACAACTACAAAGACATGAGTTACCCATGCTTTCCTGACGCTTGTTAAGTGTTTACATTTCCTAGAAAAAAAGCGGTTTTGTTCGGGCTGGTGTGCGGTACGTTGTCTCTTACTCACTGTAGTGGAGACACGAAGTGAGCGCTTTTCCCCCGATCACCCTCCTCCTCCTCCAACGCCCCTCCTCAAGACTTTCAAGAAGTTGGTGACGTTTCGAAAAACCCCGATTCTTTGTGTGGAGCTGTCTGCGGTTCGCCCTCAAATGGTTGACATGTGTCGTCGATGGACAAGGTGATAAACCTATGGAATGAGCTCGTAGCCATGAAACCAGCGATTACTGAAGTGCTTCGAGAAGACAGAGTACATTTTAGGGGATCTGAGAGGTAACGTAATTTATTTAAATATCTTGGCGCACTAATGGAATTTGTGCAGGCGTCTGTTGGGAAACCAGTTGGCAGATATGGTTGAGTCGTCGGGAAAAAGTGCGTAGAAAGTTATCCGACTCGATTCCCTCTTGGCGAATACAGGACGCTGATTAAAATCCCATACACCCTCAAAAGCTTTTAAGCTTGTGTTAAGGATAGTCTTGAGCTACCCAGTTAGAAGATGCGTTTTATTTGTGAGTTTAACTCTTGGTTATTAGTTTCTACAGTACCTTAGCCCGAATCACAGGAAACATTATTTTTTTCTACAATTTTCGTGTTTTGGAAATTACAAAACGGTCCCTTCAGAAACGTTTTGAAGTAATGTTAGTAAAAAGAAATGCCGCATATCAAAAAGTCCAATGCAACTCGAACCAACTCTAAATTTTAATTCGCGTAGAAACTTTCATATGGACACTTGGGAAGCAAAACTTCAAACAGCCGGCTTGAAAATCAGTACAAAGTTTCGTTTAATAATCCCGTCGTTCCTTATGTAATTACAACGCTCAACGGTTTCAGTTTGAGTCTCCTTCCCTCCTCAACAGCAGTTAGTCGGTCTGCAGCTCATCTGCTTTTCTTTAAGGTTCTGCACGAATCATGTCTCCACAATGTGTGTGTGTTCAGCCCCATCTTTAGCTTTTCCTACTCAAAACTGTTATAGGACTGTGTGTGTCTTCAGCAGGAATGCAGAGGTCATGGGGTCAGGGTGGAGTGTGTGTATGTGTGTGTGTGTGTGTGGGGGGGCTTGGGGGTCCCACTCGCTTCCTCCCAAATGCAGAAAGAATGCAAGGATTGTAAAATCGTTGAAGTCGTCAATGCAGGGTTAGATATATTCAACAAGCCTCTACAGACATGTTTATATTACACAAGAATTCATGTTTCATATGCACAGTTATGAATCATTTACAGTAGGACCCATTCATGCAATGGCTTGTTTTAGTTTCCTATTTTGTTTTGTATGTGCCCACTGCAGGTCAGAGGAGGTAGGGTCAGAGGAGGTAGGGTCAGAGGAGATAGGGTCAGAGAAGGTAGGGTCAGAGAAGGTAGGGTCAGAGGAGGTAGGGTCAGAGGAGTTAGGGTCAGAGAAGGTAGGGTCAGAGGAGGTAGGGTCAGAGGAGTTAGGGTCAGAGAAGGTAGGGTCAGAGGAGGTAGGGTCAGAGGAGTTAGGGTCAGAGAAGGTAGGGTCAGAGAAGGTAGGGTCAGTGGAGGTAGGGTCAGAGGAGGTAGGGTCAGAGGAGATAGGGACAGATGAGTTAGGGTCAGAGGATGTAGGGTCAGAGGAGTTAGGGTCAGAAGATGTAGGGTCAGAGGAGTTAGGGTCAGAGGAGGTAGGGTCAGAGGAGGTAGGGTCAGAGGATGTAGGGTCAGAGGAGGTAGGGTCAGAGGAGGTAGGGTCAGAGGGCGTGACGGGGAATCCACCTTGTGGTTGTTGGCTTCCCGAAGCTATGCTCTAGTTATTTTATTTGCTTTGTAATCACCTTTTATTTTGCTTTATTTACTTAATGTTATTTACATGATATGTCCGCTCTAACTCAAGACTGCAGTAAAACTTAATGTTTACAACAAACAAACATCATGATTCCCAATACAAATATGGAATTGGTGGCATGCTAAAGGATGCAAAGCTTGGATAAATGGTCATACCATTTACTATGACTGAAACACACACATACACTTTGTACTGTTTGCTGAAAGTTTCAAGCACTTTGTGGGTGAGTGGGTTGGTGTGTGAGAGAGCCTGTATGTCAGTACACACACATACTCTTATTCTTCTGCCTATTTCTGTATATGAGTTTTCCTCACTGAGTGCTCAAAGAAGTCTTTATATGCATGTAAACACATCGTATGAATAAATTAACCATAGTCTTTGTCTTGTGGTTTCCACTTGTGATGACTTGTTCATCGTTCTGGGTCAGTAGATGTACCCCTAATCCTGACCATACGCTCAAGGTTAAAACAAATGTTTACCCCACATACCTCTTCCCCTCATATGCGCTTTCTCTGTGCAGTTTGATGTGCACAGCACCGCTGATCTTATCTTTAAATTTCATGCCCCTTCCTGTCTTATGAAATGGTGGCAACAATTGATGCCTTCTGGATTACTGCGCTGGAGCTGTATATCATGTTATGGGTGGAGCAAGTTGGCTTGACTGTGCCGCATACTCATCAGCAGGAAAGAACTTTTCACAACTAGTGAGACATGCTTGCCAGAGAGTCTGTTCCTTCATAATTGGATAAGACCTTGCTCTGTTCATTCATCTCCATAGGAAACTGGTAATTAATGACTAATTAATTATAACTAATAACTAATGTTCCTTTTACTTCTTTGTTTGTTTTTAAAAGTTATTTTTGTGTGTATATCAAAATTTGCAATTATGGTCTGGGCCAATTTTCTGTGCATACTCCATGGTAGAACATGGTAGAAGGTGTTTTTACTGTATCAGTCAGTTTCATCTTCAGAAAGCCATTGAATACTAAGTCAGGATTGTCTCTTATTTTTGGGAATTCTGGAAAAGATAAAGTTCTTTCACATGCTTCTAGACTGAATGTCAAAAATGATTTCTTTCACGTCTTAATTTTATTTTCTGATGAGCTAGTCATGTGATGTGAGTATCACCACAGAGTATTGTTTATCTCTTCCTGAATAGATTCTAAACTGGTCTGTAAATCTTTCAGCTCCCGGTGCCATTTTACACTGACCTGCATTTCAGTGACATTTAAATTGTCCATGTCTGTGGAAGAGTCTATTTTCTTCTGTTTACTTGTGATAAAAATATAGATTGATGATCTTCCACAGTAAAAAAAAAGTATACATCATGTGTTGAACCAAAGTCAATTATTCACGGGATCATTAAAAAGGCCCCTGCCATGGTTGATTCATCTGAGTTCTCCGCTTTCCTCCTGAGTTCTTCACGGTATATGGTGCCGTGATTTCTTTAATCTCAACACGCAAACGGCGTGAGGCACTCGAAAGCGCAGAAGGCACAGAGTCACTCCTGTAGACGCACTCCTGTAGACGCACTCCTGTAGACGCAAGGCATGCACCGCACAGCACTTGCGGGACCAGCGGGCTTAAGTCAGGGTGTGAGGCTGATGAGGGACAGGTGCAAGTGCTTATCGAGTAAGCGGGTGAATTAGACTGTGGGAGTGAGCGAGAATGTGTAGTTTTGAATTCTGGAACAAATATTCTTGCAGTTTCATGACTCATGATTGTGACGTAGTGACAGAAGCAGCAGGAGGTGAGGGTTGGGTAGGTGTAAGGAATGCGCAGCACTGAACGGTGGGACCTGTAGGCATTTAAGCAGTGGGAGAAATGAGGAACAGGTGTGTCTGCCCTGAGGTGGTGGACCGGCCTACCATAACGATGATATTTTTTTCCATCATACTTTCTGTGGAATCAAGATTCAGGATTTTTTTTAAATCAGATTTTGATGCTATTAACTTTGTATGGTAACCAAAATAATCAGTTGTTTCTAATTATTTAGGAATGGCCTGTTTAAAACCTGAGCCAATTTCTAAGATGTATTCATATAAATTTGAAATATATCGTAAAATATATTATATTGTTATTTATTGACTCTTCTGTCTCTGTCTTTCTTAGCTGAGAGCGGCACGGTGTGTATCTGATGGCAAAATGACCTCATATACACGTGGAGCTCCAACAGTTTTCTTCATAAGTGCTTTGTGGTTCCTGCTAAGAAAGGTTCATGCAGAGCCGGACCCCAGCGGTGGCATCCCGTTCCTGGGGGGTAACTACGACAGCCACCCCATGCTGTACTTCAGCCGGGCAGAGGTGGAGGACTTGCAGGCGTCAGCAGTGAGCTCACACCGCTCCCTGGCTCAGGGCATTCGAGAGGCTGCTGAGGCCATGCTGGAGCGACCTGAGGAGTACCTGCCCCCCTGGAACCCTGAGGACTTTAGCGCCCGCTGGAATGAACTCTATGGCAATAACCTGGCCCTGTTGGCCATGTTCTGCCTGCTGTACCCACATCGGGCCGGTGCCCTGGACATGACCAGAGAGTACATGGAGAGGATGGCAGCGCAGCCCAGCTGGTACAGTCCTGCACTCACGTGTGTGTGTGTGTGTGTGTGTGTGTGTGTGTGTGTGTGAGAGATATTTAGAGGTGTGGTCAGGTCTGTTTGTTTTCTGCCGCTTACGTCAACACTTTCTTTGCAGTTTAAAAAAAAAGGCAGTCACATTGATCGCCATGGGAACCGTAGTAAGACACGGTCAGAACCAGAGAGATCAGATCTGTTGAAAACAGATTTGCAAAAATCTGATTGAAAAACAATCCAAGTCAAAATGCCATAAACAGAGATATGAGCAGAATATACAATGGGGCAATTCAAAGGCAAAAAACGAGAGGTAAAAAACAGGTCAGACCAGTATATAGATAAATATAGATATACATTTACATTTACGGCATTTAGCAGACGCCCTTATCCAGAGCAACTTACAAAAAGTGCTTCATTGTTTTACTCAGAACAAAATCTCTAGCTAGTTAGTTTAGGCTAAAATCAGGAAGAAACTTTAAACAAAGATATTATTAGATACAGTCAGTATGGACGCCTAGATATACTCAAATATATACTGAAAAAACCCTACTTAAAAGATAAAAGCAAGAAAAGTCATTACAGTCACAAATATTTAATAAATGCTAGTGTAGTAAAATTTAATTTAAGTGCTCTTGAAACAGATGTGTCTTCAGTCTTCGCTTAAAACAGCAAGAGACTCTGCCATTCGGACACTCAGGGGAAGTTCGTTCCACCACTGAGGTGCCAGAACTGAAAAAAGTCTGGATGCATGTTTTCCGCGTGTTCTGAGAGATGGTGGGTCAAGCCGAGCTGTGCTTGAAGCTCGAAGAGCTCTGGGTACGGATCTGGATTTGACCATTGCCACCATGTATGGAGGTGCTGGTCCATTCTTAGCCTTGTAGGCCAGCATCAGGGTTTTATATCTGATGCGGGCAGCTACAGGAAGCCAGTGAAGAGAGCGCAGCAGAGGAGTAACATGGCTGAACTTAGGAACATTGAAGACAAGTCGAGCCGCCGAAGTTCTGGATCAGTTGCAAGGGCCTGATGGTACGCATAGGAAGACCAGCCAGGAGTGAGTTGCAGTAGTCAAGTCTTGAAATGAAAAGAGACTGAACAAGCACTTGAGTAGCCTCGCTAGACAGAAAAGGTCGAATTCTCCGAATGTTGTAAAGGAGAAATCTGCATGACCGAGTCAGGTTTGCAACATGGGTTGAGAACGATAACTGGTCATCCACAACTACACCAAGGCTTCGAGCTTCAGCAGATGTGGTGACCAGCGAGTTCTCAAAAGAGATGGAAAGATCCTGGCGAGGACTTGAAGTTCCAGGGATGAACAGTAATTCAGTCTTGCTGGGGTTCAGCTTCAAGTGATGAGCCGACATCCAAGATGAGATATCAGCAAGACAAGCCGAGATCCGAGATGAAACCTGTGTGTCAGAAGGTGGAAAGGAAAGGACAAGTTGAGTGTCATCAGCATAACAGTGATAGGAAAATCCATGGGAGGATATTACATCACCAAGAGAACGAGTGTAAAGAGAGAAGAGCAGGGGACCGAGCACTGAGCCTTGTGGGACACCCGTGGTGAGCCTGGAAGGAGCAGATGTGGCCCCCTGCCAAGATACTTGGTAAGATCTCCCATCTAGATAAGACTTAAACCACTGCCAGACAGTGCCAGTGATTCCAAGTCTTCTGAGGACAGACAGGCGGATCTGGTGGTCAACGGTGTCGAAGGCTGCAGAGAGGTCAAGCAGAATTAGGACCGAAGACAGTTTGGCAGATCTAGCAGCATGCAGCTTCTCTGTAACTGCGATGAGAGCAGTTTCAGTAGAGTGCGCCGGTTTGAAGCCAGACTGGTTCGGGTCCTGTAGGTTGTTCAGAGAAAGAAATAGAGACAGTTGGTTATAAACAGAACGCTCCAAGACCTTAGATAGGCAAAAAAGAAGAGATACAGGTCTGTAATTGCTGATGTCAGAACAGTCCAGAGTAGGCTTCTTCAAGATGGGGATCACTCTTGCAGTCTTGAAGATAGCTGGTACATGGCCTGTTGACAAGGAGCTGTTGATGACATGAGTGATGAAAGGTAGAAGGTCAGGTGCTATTGTCTGAAATAGCGTGGATGGAATCGGGTCCAGTGGACAGGTAGTAGGATTGTTGGATGAGACCAACTGCATGATGTCATCTGTGGAAAGAGGAGAAAAGCAAGACAGGGAATGAGGTGGAGGGTGGTGTTCAGTAGGAAGGATGTTGGTAGAGAAAAGGATCTGCGAATCTTATCAACCTTCTCCTCAAAGAAGGTGACAAAATCCTCAGGGGAGAGAGTAGAGGGCGGTGGGGGAGTGGGAGGGTTTTAAAAGAGAGGAGAAAATGTTGAAGAGCTTTGCGTGGATCAGAGGCTGATGCTTCCAGCTTCTCCTTGAAGAAGGAAGATTTCGCCGCTGTTATTTCTGTTGAGAACCTTGAGAGAAGAGACTGGTAAGAGTAGAGATCTGAATCATCTTGAGATTTTCTCCACTTTCTTTCCGCCAGTCTCAGTACTCTTCTGTTGTCTCGGAGAACATCTGTCAGCCAAGGAGTTGACAGAGAGGATCTTGCCCTGGAAGAGAGAGGACAGAGATGGTCGACAGAAGAGGAGATGGATGAAAGGAATGTGTTTGTGGCAGTTTCCAGAGGGAGGGAAGAAAATGATTCAGGATGTGGAGAGGAGACAATAGTAGAGACCAGACAAGAGGAGGAAACTGAGCGAAAGTTGTGGTAGGTGGTAGAAGAAGCTGACGTGGAGGTGTGTGCAGAAGAAGCAGGAAGGGAGAGTGAAAAGGACAAGAAATGATGATCAGAAAAGTCAAGAGGAGTTACTGTCAGATCCAACACTGGGGCAGGTCTACAGGTCCAGTGTGTTTCCTGCTCTGTGTGTTGGAGTTGACTGGTTGAAAGCAAGATCGAATGATGACAGCAGTGGAAGAAGACAGGACAAATGTAGTCTCTCTGTTGGAAGGTTGAAGTCCCCTAGAAGAACAAGCAATGACTCTAAGGGGAGAGCACTCAGAAGAATGTCCAACTCATCTATGAAGTTTCCCAGTGGACCTGGAGGGCGATAGAGAACAATGATGTGAAGTTTAGTGGGGAAAGACACCGTGATAGCATGGAATTCAGAGGAAGAAATGTTAAGATAAGAAAATGAGAGTACAGAGAAGCGCCATGAGCGAGAGAGAAGCAAACCTGTGCCACCACCCCTGCCGTTCTGCCGTGGAGAATGGGAGAAGGCAAAGGAGGTAGAGAGAGCAGCTGGAGTTGCAGAGTTCTCTGGAGTGATCCATGTCTCTGTCAGAGCCAGGAAGTCGAGTGACTTAGCAGATGCGAAGGCTGAGATGAAGTCTGCCTTCTGAACTGCAGAGTGGCAATTCCAGAGTCCCCCTGCTACCTTCGTACAGATGATGGTACAGATGAACAAGGTGGGTAGATGAGGTTACTGGAGTTGCGGTTTCTCCTCTGGCATCTCCATCTTCTGGTGTTGTTCAAGGTGAGCACAGGGATGGAAAAGCACATTCTGTGTATCCTAATAAAATCTAGTCTACTGCTGGCCGAGGAGATACTAACCGCTACAAACGTGTCCATTTGTAGCGGAATGCCGACTTTACATATATTTACATATATATAGTAAAATAGATAATAGAATACTTGCTATGCTTTTCCAAAAGGTATGTAATACTTTGCAATGAGTTTGTGGAACTTACAGGTATATATAGGGAGCATCTAATAGGGTGCGTTCAGAAATCCGAGAAGGAGGATCTGTGGAACCAGAACGAGGGATTCTGGCAAGCATCCGGATTGGCTGGGTAGTGTGGGCGATCGTGACATGCCTCTGCTGGAATCCCCCTTGTGGATTCTCCAGGGAGCTCGAATCTGTGGGGATGGCCTCGTGTGCGAGGGACAGGATGGTCAGGCCAACGTCGATGGAAGTTTGCCAGCAGACCCTTGTCTATGACACCCTTAGAAGGAATCCATCTGGTCCTCTGGTCTATGACACTTCCAGACCACAAGGTACTGATTATGAATAATCGACCATTGTCACCTGGAGTCTAAATTCTCCCTGATAGGGTATATTGATAGTGTATTATGACATCACATCATCATCACATCCCTGTTATGCTAATGCCAGCATACAGTCCACTGGTTAAAGTCAACGTCAGATTTATTTATATAGAGCTTTTTACAACACATGTCACAAGGCAGCCTTGCAAGCGCATGGGTCCAGATCCCTAATGAGCAAGCCAGGGGCGACAGTGGCAAGGAAAAACTCCCTAGGCAGGATTACGAAAAAAAACCTTGGGTGGACCAAGACTCAAAAGGGAACCCATCCTCCATTGGGTGGCCCACTAGCAGAAGTCCATATTTATAGTTCTAAAGGATGGTTGGCTCCCTCAAGCCAATGTCGTCATTCTTCTAATGTGAGCTTCATAGCTAGTAACTCTGCGATCCCATAGTTCTTTTTTGCAGGTGATGGTTGTGGGAAAAAATATGCTACAGGGTGCATGCATGAGTTTGTGACTCTCTGAGAGAGGACAGCTCCTGCCCCAACCAAACTATTAAAGGGATTGATGGGTCAGGATGTCTTAAAGCAGGGGCAGTAGTCAAAGTCAGATTTATTTATATAGCGCTTTTTACAACACATGTTGTCACAAAGCAGCTTTACAATCGTGTGGGTCCAGATCCCTAATTAGCAAGCCAGAGGCAACAGTGGCAAGGAAAAACTCCCTAAAATGGCAGGAATTTAGGAAGAAACCTTGGGAGGACCAAGATTCAAAAGGGAACCCATCCTCCAAGTCTGTATTTATAGTTCAAATATAGTTCTATAGTTATAGTTCTAATTCCAGGCCGAGTAGTCACAGTTCCTTCAATGCAGATGGTGAGCCTCAGGTAGGAGTTGGCATCAACGCAGCAATGACGCATCCAACCATGGCGTCGGCACATCAACTGGCCAGCCAGACCATCTCCTAGGTGCTTGTATGGAATAGTGTTTTGTAGAAGCATGCAACCAAGATATAAAATACAGGTTGAGTATGTGAACATCAATTTAAACAAGCATCGATTTTAAACAGACGATGCTTTTAAACAGACATACATAGCTCACGTGCCAGTGATTAGCATGTGGTTCTGGCAGGCTTATATATAGCAGCATAACTAACGGGCTCACTGAACCATTGCTCTACCCAACTCGTCACAACTAGAGTGATCACATGACATGGCTGGATGACAGCATCAACATCTCAGATTACCAGAAGACTCAATGACTGAGGTCCCCGAGCTCCACTCCTTCACATGTAGAATATTAACTGAAGGCTTGATTAAATAGGTGAGTCTTGAGTCTAGATTTAAAGATTGGAACTGTGTCAGAATCTCAGATTGGAGCTTGAAGGCTAGTCTATAACTGAGGAGCTTTAAAGGAGAAAGCGCTGCCTCCGGCTGTAGTCTTGCTACTTTTTGGAACCAAGAGAAATCCTGCATTTTGGGAGCGCAGAAGCGAGATGGGTTATACAGGGGTTGGACAATGAAACTGAAACACCTGGTTTTAGACAACAAAAATGTATTAGTATGGTGTAGGGTCTCCTTTTGTGGCCAATACAGCGTCAAATCATCTTGGGAATGACATATACAAGTCCTGCATAGTGGTCAGAGGGATTTTAAGCCATTCTTCTTGCAGGATAGTGGCCAGGTCAGGATTCCTGACTTGCTCCTCCAAAAACACCCCAAAGTGGCTCAATAATATTTAGATCTAGTGACTGTGCAGGCCATGGGAGATGTTCAACTTCACTTTCATGTTCATCAAACCAATCTTTCACCAGTCCTGCTGTGTGTATTGGTGCATTTTCATCCTGATACACGGCACCGCCTTCAATGTTTAAACCATTGGATGAACATGGTCCTCCAGAATGGTGCGGTAGTCCTTGGCAGTGACGCGCCCATCTAGCACAAGTATTGGGCCAAGGGAATGGCATGATATGGCAGCCCAAACCATCACTGACCCACCCCCATGCTTCACTCTGGGCAACAGTCTGGGTGCTGCGCTTCTTTGGGGCTTCTCCACACTGTAACTCTCCCGGATGTGGGGAAAACAGTAAAGGTGGACTCATCAGAGAAGCATACATGTTTCACATTGTCCACAGCCCAAGATTTGCGCTCCTTGCACCATTGAAACCGACGTTTGGCATTGGCACGAGTGGACAGCCGAGTGGGCAGCCGTGGTTTAACGTCGACACAGTTAATCCTGTTGGATATGGTTCGTCCTTCTTGGTGGTATGCTGACATTACCCTGGATACCGTGGCTCTTGATACATCACAAAGACTTGCTATCTTGGTTACAGATGTGCCAGCAAGACGTGCACCAACAATTTGTCCTCTTTTGAACTCTGGTATGTCACCCATAATGTTGTGTGCATTGCAATATTTTGAGCAAAACTGCTAATTGAACCTTCACACTCTGCACTTACTGGTGCAATGTGCAATTAATGAAGATTGGCCACCAGGCTGGTCCAATTTAGCCATGAAACCTCCCACACTAAAATGACAGGTGTTTCAGTTTCAGTGAGAATGATAAGCAGGCGGCACGAGGAGGGACAAGAACTGACAGACAGAACCACATGGATACATAAACAAACACACTTGACAGGTGGGGGCGGGGCTAGACGTGACAACCAGAGAGATCAAATCTGTAGAAATCAGCTTGCAGAAGTCCAAAATCAGTCCAAGCCTAGGATTAGAGTTTAGGGTTAGACAAAAAAAAAACAAAAGAAAAAATGTCAAAGGTTTCCAATGGAAATATTTTGCGTTTGAGTCCAAAGACCAGGGTAAAATAACACACAATGCATGGCCATTATGAAAACAGTGTACTTGAAAACACTTGTCATTAAAGGAGGAAACACCACAAATTTAGCTTAGCACCTCAGCGACATCGAGAGCTGTATAAAGAGTTCAAAGTGAGCAAGTTTTGTCAATATTTTCATAACCTGAAACGTTACCTTTCCTGTTTGTGAACTCCAACAGCTGCATCTCTTCTTTTCATGTTCAATACTCACAAATGGCTAATGTTAGCTGGCTTAGGATGATGCTGTGGTAGTTCATTACCAGTGATGTAGTAAAAAGTTCATGTTTTAAAAGCTACATAAATGGAGTTTACTCTGCATCCCTACTCACAATATAAATACGCTATTAGCAGACTGTGTACAACAACCCTGTGGTTTTCTTTGAGCTGTTCTATCTCTTGGTAGAACCTGTTTGGTGTGATTTTTAAGCACTTTTTTTGCTGGAAAAAGCCTTTTTCATTTATGTTGACATACATCCATTTCATTGGGCTATTTTTTGTTGTGGTATCAAAATTGGTATTGACAACCGTAGAATTTTAGTGGTATTGGTACTACATTTCTGGTATCATGACATCCCTACTTAGAGTTCTATAGGGCACATGACAGTATGTTTATTATATAAGGACAGAGCGAGCTAGTATGTTAGTATGCTAGTATGTTATGTATTGCTACTCACTCATGTTACGTACAGCACTATAATTACTAGTATTAATTAAACAACACCAGTGGCCATGTGAATAACATTGCTAAAATTAAATCAGCTTCTTCTGAGCCTTAATGTTCTCTATTGCTTGGATATTTGTTTATTGTATTCTGAATATGTATGTGTCAGGATTTTCATCATCAAATCTCATACACATAAAAGCTGGTAGTCTTGGTTCACACTTAATTTTCTGCGACAATAGTTATTAAAGCCTGGTTTCTCTCCACTGATGACAAACGCCTCATATTGTTTCTCTTCTCAGTTCCCCTCACAAGGTGTCTGGGTGTAAAGTTATATACAGAGAGTGTACCCTGTGCTGCTCTCACAGTGAGACAGCAGTGAGACTTAGCCGAGGTGTGAGAGATAGGAATCTGTGGGCCAAATATCGTGCCACGCTGAACAGACAGAGTTAAATCTATTGAAGTAAATGTTGCTGGATTCTCCATTGTTGCTGTCATTGGAGTTATTTACTGTTTGACCCTAACACTGTTTTTCCTTCAACTAATTTCACACCCATCATATCTGTCGCAGTTGTGTCACTTTTTGGTGTTTGTCGTTTTATGATGTCTGGTTAAACAAGATAAACTTGCATGGTTACATTGAAGGTTCAATTAAAAAAACAAATACGCCCCACTGTTATTGGTTAAAAGTCACTATTATGATTCATACCCCACTGGGATAGAACAGTGTTATTGTATACCCCACTGTTATTGGTTAAAAGTCACTATTATGATTCATACCCCACTGGGATAGAACAGTGTTATTGTATACCCCACTGTTATTGGTTAAAAGTCACTATTATGATTCATACCCCACTGGGATAGAACAGTGTTATTGTATACCCCACTGTTATTGTTATATGTTAGACTCCACACAAACCTATATCTCATCTCACCATATGAAATGATGCTGTGTGTGTGTGTAGGCTGGTGAAGGATGCTCCCTGGGATGAGGTACCCATGGCACACTCTCTGGTTGGCTTCGCAACAGCGTACGACTTCCTGTTTGAGTATCTGAGTAAGGGACAGCAGGAGCATTTCCTGCAGGTGATCGGGAATGCATCACGTTACATGTACGAGAAGTCGTACCACCGTGGCTGGGGCTTTCAGTACCTCCACAACCACCAGCCCACCAACTGTGTGGCCCTACTGACAGGCTGTCTGGTACTGATGAACCAAGGTCAGTTCCACCACTCTCACTCCCCCTGCACCAGTGTAATGCACCACTGTAGTGTGTTCTGGACCGATCTTGTTCCTGCTATTGTATTGCGGTATGTCTGTTGGAGTGTTCCTACTGTTAACCCTGTTGTATTGTATTGGGGTTCGGGCTAATCATGATCATTTACAAAATCAGATACAAGCAAATTAATACTGTAGTGAGATATCAGCCAGGAGCAAGTCTTTCTCAGCCAATTTTTACATGAAACTAGTATTTCTAAACTAACCGATTATTCAAATGAAAGATTTGGTGATGAAATTACTGTAATAGAAATACAACTTTGGTGTGACTAGTCGTGTGGGTTTGCTGAGATATTGTAAATGTGAGTTTGGAGTGCTAGTGGATCTGCTTAGTCAGCATTGTTCCTGAGTGGCCATTTCCTGTTTTTGGTCATTGGAACACCACAGCTGTGTCCAATGGCTTGAGAGCGGTGCTTATAAAGGCATCTTTAAAGCATCGCTTTATTCTCTTTGGCTGCAAACCTACAAGCGGACAACTCAAACGTGTGTGTGTGTGTGTGTGTGTGTGTAATTAGGCTACCTACAGGAGGCATATCTGTGGACGAAGCATGTCCTGTCCATTATGGAGAGGTCCCTGGTGTTGTTGCAGGACATTCGGGATGGATCTCTCTACGAGGGTGTGGCCTATGGCACCTACAGCACACGCTCACTCTTCCAGTACATGTTCCTGGTGCAGCGGCATTTTGCTATTGGACACTTCCAACACCCCTGGCTTCTTCAACACTTCTCTTTCCTCTACAGAACTGTACTGCCTGGTAATGGAGCCTCAACCACACACACTGAGAAACACGGTCACACACCCACACGAGCTCACGCACACAAACTCGCACAGGACGAGAATTAGCAATAAATACAGGTCACTCACACAAGTGTGTGAAATGCTTTTCACTATAAGTTCACTGAACCCAGTGCTGTGTGCTGGTTAAATAACTCCTGTAGAGTGTGTCATATTGTTGTATGGGTTTGTGTGTGTACTCAGGGTTCCAGAGGACTGTAGCAATTGCTGACTCTAACTACAACTGGTTCTATGGTCCTGAGAGCCAGCTGGTGTTTCTGGACCGCTTTGTGATGCGGAATGGTAGCGGGAACTGGCTTGCTGAGATGATCCGTCAGAACCGCGTACAGGAGGGCCCGGGGCAGCCGGCAAAGGGGCAGAGATGGAGCACACTGCACACAGAGTTCCTCTGGTACACACACACACTATACATACACCACATGGCCAAAAGTTTTGAGAATGTCACACATTTTGGTTTTCACAAAGTTTGCTGCCTCACTTTTTAGATACTGAAGTACAATTATAAGCATTCTGTACATTTTTTCACTTTTTATTGTCAAACATCCAGTTTAAACAAAGACTTTATATTTACACATTGTTGACCCTTATTTAAGACTTCTACAATTCACCTCGGCATGCTGGATATCAGCGAAACCTTGAGTGGTAGCAACCCATTCTTGTCTAATCAGTGCTTGGACCTGATCAGAGTTTCTGGGTTTTTGTTTGTCCACCTCTTTTTGATAACTGACTGCAGGTTCTCAATGGGATTGAGATCTGGGGAGTTTCTTGGCCATGGACCAAAAATGTTTTGTTCATGAGCCACTTTATCACTTTTGCGTTGTGACATGGTGCTCCATCATGCTGGAAAAAAATTTTGACACTCAGTCAAATTTATTTATATAGCGCTTTTTACAAAATGTCGCAAAGCAGCTTTACATGCACATGGGTCCAGATCCCTAATGAGCAAGCCACGGGTGACGGTGGCAAGGAAAAACTCCCTAGGTGGGCATTAGGAAGAAACCTTGGGAGGACCAAGACTCAAAAGGGAACCCATCCTCCATTGGGCACATCTACTGACAAGCCAGACCATCTCCTGGGTGCTTTTAAGGAATTGTCTTTGGTAAAAGCATGTAACTGAGATATATATATTTATATATATACATATATTCATATATATAATTCATATATGTATATATAGATAGACTCTGGCTGCAGCATTCTGTACAAGTTGGAGTTTCTTTAGGGCTGTTTAGAGCATCCAATTAGAAGACAGTTTAACACAGTTAGAGTTGTCCAATCTTGAGGAGACAAAAGCGTGGACCAGCTTTTCTGCATCTGAGAACGAAAGTAAATGTCTCCGCTTGTCAATATTACGTAAATGGAAAAAGGCACCCTTAGTGACATTGCACATGTGTCAAATGAAAGATCTGACTCAATAGTGACACCTAAGCTTTTTGCTGTAGATTTATGTGTTATTGAAAAAAAACTTCTTTGGGTCCAAGACCTCAGTCTTAGAACACCATCCAGTTTATTTCCTGGATGCAGTTTTCAATATTGGTAGTAGTATTGACATCATCATCATTTGGGCTTTAAAGGAGAAATAGTCTTGTTAATTTTTGAAATTGTGAAATTGTGTTAAATTATGAAATTAAATTATGAACATAACTGAAAATATGTTAGTATGTCACTTTGTAGGGCTAAAATGACAGTGGCTGGAATGCCGTAATTTTTGTGATAAGGTCATTTTCATGACCACTAACCGCTCTTCACAATCTAGAGTTAATACAAATTGCCACCTTAAAAAAACTGAGGTAGAAATCTTTGTGAAAACCAAAATTTGTGCCATTCTCAAATCTTTTAGGTATGACTATACACACAATTCCTCTGATATCAAACACTGCACACAAAGTTCTTCTGGTACCACACACACACACACACACACACACAGTTCCTCTGGTACTACACACACACAATACAGTTTTTGTGTCAGAAGAGTCATGTGTGGTCAGAATAAACTTTAGTATTAAAAAGATCCCAGAGCATTTACTTTTGCTCTTCATAATTATTTTTTATAAAATAAAATGTAATCCTTCCTAGTATTTCATGCTACTTGCTATGGTTAGGGTTGAGTGCCAGGGTTGAGTGCCATGCTGGGGATAGGGTTGAGTGCCATGCTGGGGATAGGGTTGAGTGCCATGCTGGGGATACGGTTGAGTGCCATGCTGGGGATACGGTTGAGTGCCATGCTAGTTCCATGCTACATGATTGCTGCTGCAGTGTTTTATAACATATCTCTGTTTTGTACAGGTATGATGCAAGCCTGAAGGCCATGCCCCCTCCTGATTATGGGACGCCCTGTCTACATTACTTTGAGGACTGGGGGGTTGTGACCTATGGTAGTGCTCTTCCCATAGAGAGAAAACACACATTCCTCTCCTTTAAGTCAGGGAGGCTGGGGGGCCGTGCCATCTTTGACATAGTCCACCATAACAAGTACAAAGAGTGGATCAAAGGATGGAGGAACTTTAATGCGGGCCATGAGCACCCAGACCAGAACTCTTTTACCTTTGCACCCAGTGGCATTCCCTTCATCACAGAAGCTCTTTATGGGCCCAAATACACCTTCCTGAACAACGCGGTCATGTTTGGGCCCTCTGTGTCGGACAGCTGCTTTGCACCATGGGAAGGTCAGGTGACGGAAGCATGCAAGTCTAAATGGCTGACATACAAGAATGGGCCTGCAGCAGACTGCCAGGGGTGGGTGGAGGCAGCCTTGGAAAGGCAGGGGGTGCTGTTTATCCGCGGTGAGGGCCGGGCCGCCTATAGCCCCGCCTTGAAGATCAGGAGCTTCCAGAGAAACTTGCTGCTCCTTGAACCCGAGCTGCTCCTGCTGGTGGACCATGTGCATCTGGAATCCGACAGCCCTGTCCACAGTAGTTGCACCTTCTTCAACAACAAAGATGTGCCCTTCCAGAGGACTACCCTGGGCAGGGTTCAGGGGGCTTTTATCCAGCATGGCCATGACTCTTACAAGATGTTCTGGCAGGATGACACAGGAAGCAGTGAGAGTGCTGCTATGGGATATTGGCCCTACCCACATGGATTCCCCTATAACGGCTCTAATTACGTAAATGTAACGATGCCACTGAGATATCCTCACACCAGAGTGGCCTATATCTTTTTTGGACCTGGAGTTGATGTCCAGAGCTTCAGCTTACGTGGGGATGCAGAGAGGATTGACATCTTCCTGACCACACGTGATCACACCTTTACCATCTTCCTCCTTACAGGAGAGATGCCAAGCAAGCCTCTGTTTGCCATGGTGCTGGTAGATGAGAAGAAGATAGTGTTTGAGAAGGCAGCTTCGATACAGGAGCACCCTCTGGAGGAAGTGGAGGAGTATGTGAACGTGGTAGAGGACAATCTCCAGCATGTTAAACCAGTCTTCCAGCAACTAGAACGGCACATCCTGGCACGAGTTCTTAACACCAACAGCTTCCACAAAACTTCAAAGCATCTCCTCAAGTCCTCGGATAAAAAGAAGTCAAAAAGGATGCCTATCCGCTCAAACAAACAAGTCAAAGGACAGGAGGGCAGAAAAGGGATCCTGTCCGACAGCCTGCCTGATATTTTTGCTCAGATTGAGATCACTGAGAATAGGGAAAGACAACGTACCATGAAGCATGTATATGAGAATATTCCAGAAGAGGGCGACGGTGACTCCAGAGCTTTCATTGATTACAGCGACATGCGCAAAGTCAAGAAGACGGGATTTGTAAAAGGGCGCATGTTCAATGAGCTGCCTATGGTTGCCACAGTGGAGGGTGCAGACACGTCCAGCTCCATCTCCTACATCCGCCTCTTCCTCATGCTCAACATTAGCACATTCTTCCTGCTGTTGGCCGTCCTGCTGACCCAGAAGCCGCGGGTGCAGAGCCTGCACACACAACGCTGTGTTTACGGCATCCTGATGGTGGACAGCTTCATCCTGCTCTGCCTCTACTCGTCCTGCTCACAGACACAGTGCTGATAGTCTGGACGCTTCACCATGGTCACCTCCTTGCATTGTAGTGTCATCCTCAGAGAACGTAAGCATATGAGACGTAAAGATGAGACAGGCAGAGGCATTGATGCCAAACAAGACACTCCCGTGATCTCTGTGTATCATCTGTCTACCTTAGAGTTGCTCCAGAAACCTTCTTTTCATTTGATTCCTCAAATCATCTGTAATAAACCAAAAATGATGGTGGTAGTTCATCCCTTCCAGGTTATAGGCTTGAGACCACAACTGAGGTGGCATCAGTCAGAGTACTCGGAGAAATCCTTGCTCTGCCACCAATCTGTCTACTTACAGAGCCGATGCAGACATGGTCAGCATGAAACACTTCACCCTGCTTTGCCTCTTTCTCTACCTGTTCACATCTTCTTCTTCTTCTTTGACAATTCCGTTTAGGGGTCATTAGCGGATCAAACTCCTCCATCAAGCCCTGTCCTGAGTGTGAGTCTCATATCCTCTACCACTGCATCCATAAACCTCCTCTTAGGTCTACCTCTCCTCCTCTTGCCAGGAAGTTCCATCCTCAAGACCCTCCTGCCAAATATGTCTTCTCTCCTCTGTACATGTCCAAACCATCTCAATCTCGCTTCTCTAACCTTATCTCCAAAACAAGCTACATGAGCTGATCCTCTAATAAACTCATTTCTGATCCTATCCTTCCTCGTCACTCCAAGTGAGTCCCTCCTGCTAATGTTGGCATAATATGTTTGTGTTGTTTCTGCCAGTGTTGGTTTGTGGAGCCCCATAGGTTTGTGGCGCCCCATAGGTTTGTGGAGCCCCATAGGTTTGTGGAGCCCCTTTCCCATGTTCTGCTCCTGCTGTTGCTCTTGGTGAAACTGAGGGATCCACCTCAGTCTGAGCCAGTGTTACCTCAAGGTGTTTATGGAAAAGTTGATCCCAAGTAGGAATTTACAGACGTGCAAAATTAGCTACTGCACCTGACCCTGCATCAGAGATCAGAAGCTTCATGGAGCTCCATAATCAAGTCTTTGTGAACTTTATTTAGTGACTTTATTTAGTGACTTGCCACTAAAGTTCAATGCAATCTGTGCACATCTGGCAATGACATTCAGCAGGTGAATTGTAACATGTACATATTTTGAAATAAAATGAAGAATGTATATTTTGAGGTGTTATTTTGTACAGCCATGTTTCCAACTATCCCTCCCAGGGTGATTTTCCCATCTTCTACATTATGCTGAGAGTATTCAGACACATGAAAGAGCAGAGTGAAACGTTGCGTTTCCACACTGAATGGCCATTTTTCACACAAACTCTACATCAGGTTACACTTTCGCTTCCACATTATCTGTTAGAAAATATCAGCTTTGTTCTGTGCAGCTAATTCACATCTTACAGATTTAATTGAATGAGTTTTTCACGGAAGAGACACTAAATAAAATGACAATACACCAAAAAAACATTTTTATTTATTTATACAGTAAATTAAACATTTTTATTTATTGCTATTGGGTTAGCTGTACATTCTAGTAACATCCCCTCTTCTGGGCTGGATAAGGGTGAGAGGGTAACAAAGCTGTGTGAGGGGTTAATGTGGCTGAGGGTGACCGGGTAATAAGGTTGGGTGAGGGTGAGAGGTTAACGAGGCTGGGTGAGGTTAACGAGGCTGGGTGAGGGTGAGAGGGTAATGAGGTTGTGTGAGGGTGAGAGGGTAATGAGGTTGGGTGAGGGTGAGCCGGCACCAAGGGATGTATTGAGCTCACCGGGACTTGGTTAAGTACTGTCTCTTGTCACTCAGGAGTAGGATCAGATTCAGATTCGGTACTGACCTGTTCTTTGGCAGTAAGACTGTAAGTACTGATTTAAGCTTTGGAGTGACTTCAGATACAGATTCAGTGGTGCCATCCTTCATACCTGCTGGTCAGTAGTGTGAGAAGCCCAAAGAGACCCTGAGTGTGGGAAAGGAGAGGCACATATTTTTCATTGGATGTGAGAGAAAATCAAGAAACCCCAGCATAGGTGAAAAAGATTCACCACACCTTTGTTAAATATTTAGGAATTTTATGATTTAGCATTGAGGGCAACTATATTTAAGAAAAAAGGTTATTTTAAGCAGTGTATTAATGAAAGTGTGCTACCATGGATGCTGAAATACAAATGATTTAATTGGGGATTTGTTTACACCATCCACGATATAATTTATTGTAATACGTTTCTTTCATACAGATGTTAATGTATGAAGAATTGTCGTTTCTATAGTTTGCTTGTCTGCTATCGCGTGTCAGGGTAATTATAAATTCCTTGTCTTAGATATGGCAAAATGCGAAAATGTTTAGTTCACATCTGATTTTGTTTTACTACGAATATTTGCAGAATACATGTTCATTAAAAATAAGTAAACGATGATCATATGTTAATATAATTTTGTATTTTGTTGTACAGTGACATCAGTACAGCTCTAGCTAAATAAAAATTGGAAAGGTAATTTTGTGGGCGGTGAGCGAAATGTAGCCATAATTAGTGGGCTTGTTATCCTTGTGAAATGAACACGATTCGTTTATAATAAATTAACATAATGTCAGTTTACAATCGCTCTGAATTTCCACAGTATACATGCCTCTACTACCTACAGACTGCTAACATCAACAAGGATAATTGACTGGAGTGAATGCAATATGTCGTACTTAAGCAGTAGGCACTAAATTTCAATGCAGTACGTTCTGCTCAACCGTTAAACAGCTTGTTTTCACATTCAAACACTGGTAACTAACAAAATATGTGTTTATAAGTCATTCTGCAAAAGTTGCACTTTGGCACTAAGTTTTGCTCAGAAACACTGTTTTAGGCGCTTACAAGGCTGGAAAACGCTGTTTTGAACGCCTGAATGCAAAGCTTACCACTTGCTTGGAAATGCATTTGTAACATTGCAAACATGATTAAAGCAGTGCGAACTTTCAGGAGGCGACTGGGCAGTTTTCATAACCTCGGACACACTACCTGTTATCTCGTACTGCGTTGGCGTACTGAATAGGGGGGAAGTACGGCGTTTCGGATTCAGCCTGGGATCTCGCGTTTAAAGTTTGTCCCTAGTAAGGTTCCGTTGAAACGTCAGACGTCAAACATGGGCGCACGCATTGGTCGTGTATTCAAGAATTTTAACTTAGAAAATCGTGTTTATCGTGAAATAAGCAAATCTAAACCCAAACCAGCACCCCGACATACTCCTCTAGGAAATACGCCTGCAGGAAGCACACAACGTAAGAGACTAATTTGTATTTACTGCGTTGGAGCTTTGTGTATCTGCTCCCCGGTCGTTTAGCATAGCGCAGCTAACCTTGGTTAATACAGGAGCCCCACAAACTCCATTTTACCGAACTGATTCGTCTCAGCCTTTTATATAAAATGGATATAATTTAATACAGGCTAGTACCTCAGTCAACGCATTTGCATTAGTTGGACAAAGTCAGATTTATAATAATGAGTAATTCAGTAATGAGTAATTCAGATAGCTAGGCATGTCATCTAAAGTTATGATGGATAGGGTTAGGGTTGACTAATTAGCTAAATTCGAAAGTTAACACACAAGGCACGATCCCAATTGAAGTGGAACATGTTTCCTGGATTGATGTCCCCCTTCTGCACGTTCTTCGCCCATGACCTTGAGTTTAAAAGAAATATTTTAAAGGAGACAGGGGAAATTGAACTTTTTTTACTTATTTAAATTATATTGAGTCACTTACTCAATATAATGTCTGATATAATTTATTTCTTTATTCAGTTTTATTTAAGGAGCTTGTTAGCAGCGTGAGTGATCACACAGAAAGACACAGGGGCTGTAAATCTATTATGCATATATAAATATTGGTTCATTTGTCACGTTATATGATCACACTGTTGCACTTTTCCCTTCATATTCTAGTTTATCCAAAATGTGTGTGATGTAGTTGGGGTCAGGGATCTGTGTGTGACGTAGTTGGGGTCAGGGATCTGTGTGTGACGTAGTTGGGGTCAGGGATCTGTGTGTGACGTAGTTGGGGTCAGGGATCTGTGTGTGACGTAGTTGTTTTCCTCACCACTTACCCAGCGGTACCATTACAGATCTTGCTTTGTGCACTGGGGCATGAGTCATGCTAGAACAGAAAAGCGAAGTATACAAATTTGGAAGGTTGGAAGCATACAGCTGTCCAAAATGGCTTGGTATGCTGAAACATTAAGATTTTCCTGGAACTAAGGGGTCTAGGTCAGCCTCTGAAACCCCACACCATTCTACCTCTTCCATCAAACTTTACATTCATCACAGTGCAGTCAGTCAGACAGGAACATTTCTCCTGGCATTCACCAAACTCTGACTCGTCCTTCAGACTGCCAGAAAGAGAAGCTTGATTCATCCCTTCACAGAACGTGTTTCCACTGCTCCATTGTGCTTGGTGATGTAAGGCTTGATTGCAGTTGTTTGGTCAGGGAAGCCCATGCTAGGAAGCTCCCAGTGCAGCTTTCGGCCATGTTGTCTGGCTGGTCTAGCTGTCTGCTAATGTTGGGAGCTAGCTAGCTAACTTGATAATGTGAGCGAGGGAATGGGAGGAAATGTTTTCTATTAGGACATTACTTTAAATAAGCTTCTCCTGAGTGGTAATACATGTCTAAGCAGAACAATTTTGTATTTAATTTACTGTAATAGTCACAATGAATTTGAATTCTGCTTTGAATAGCAATGCATGTGCTGATTTATTACATTTTCAATGTATTACAAATGACAAGATATATTAATGTGAAAACATTGGAAGGGGAGATTTAGAGAATTGGTGTCTTGGGGTTTCCATCCCCTCAGATTACACTTAAACATATTTGCTTATGTGAGAACCTGTTTAGTTTCTGTGGCTTGATGAATGGTAGTTGTAATTCTTTGCACTCAAACCACAGACAGCAAAGCCATCCACATGAGGGACGATCCACTTTTAGATCGGCTGAAGGAGGTCTATGTGGAGTCCACACTTCCCATATCGCAGGTATAGCCACAGCTATTTAGCTGTAATCAAACTGCACCTACAGGTCATAACTCGAACTACTTTACTAATTATTATTCACCTGTAACATGAAGAGAAGACTTTCTCAGCATTTAGGATTTGCTTTGATCTTCACTTAATATATAGATACGTCTATATATGTGTGACACATTTTACAGCATGTGCATAACATCAGCGTTATAGTCAGACATATAGTTATGCCATGCAGTCTGTTAAAGTGTGTCTGAGTGCTGCCCTCTGTTGGTGTGGCTGACTTCCTGTGGTGTTTGCAGGTTACAGAGGTGACAGAACTCAAGCAGGCAGAGCAACAGGTGGAGTGTCGGCCACTGAAGTCCAGGTTGCCAGAAGGCCTTTTTGGAATCTGTGACATCACAGACATTCCACAAGGCAAGCTGTCCATCGTTGAAGCCCTGACAGCTCTGAACAATCACAAACTCTCACCCCAAACATGGACAGCTGAAAATATTGCCAAGGAATACACACTGAACCTGAGTGATGCCAAGGCACTCACGACGTTCTTTATTCCCTTTGACGTAAAAATTATTCCACCCAGATCAGAGCAGAGCAAACAGATAAAGGACTCTTAGAACTAAAATGAGCTAAGGTTTGCTTAGCGCTATGCTCTGAACTTGGTCATGAATGTACTTTTGCTTAAATCTATTAATCATGTCATTCTGATAGCAGAATATGGCTAATGGAAGTATTTAAATTGGAGAATTGGTAATTGGAGAAATGTTGGTTAGAGACACTGTTAATAAAGTCATTGGATAAATGGCGCTGATGTGATTAAAATGGATTTGCTTATAATGCCTTCTGTGGTTTGTTTTGCTTTCCTACTTTAATCTACCTAACCTAGATGTAACCCTATGCACAACCCTGCTTTAACCCTAACCCAGATTTAACCCATTACTGCATGATCATGATGATCACTGAAAAAACAGTGACATTGATAAGAATGTAGTTGCAGCTGTTCTGTGCTATTCATAACATCTGAGTTGTTTAGTCACTTTCATCAGTACAGACAAGACGTTGGGGCCTCATCGTGAGCCTGGGCAAAATACAGACTAAAGGCAGCAATTTATACAATCTAATTCATACATGGTTCTCATCTAGTTCACTTAATTTGTACTCATTTGTATTAACAATACTAAGTTGTAAACTAAAGCTAGACTGACATGTCTATTGAAAATAAATGAAATTATATATTTGCAGATATATCCACTAAGACTTTTTTTCAAACCAGTTGAAAAGGAATATGTTCAAGCAAGAGCATTAACAGTGTCCAAAATGCAACTTTACATTAGTATCATTTTCTACTATATATGACTATATTTGTTTTAATATAGTTTATAGCAAGGAACTGACGCACAGTATACCAGTACATCATTTTCGTACAAAGTTTGGAACATTATTATCCCGCTTTCATGCAACCACACTTTGTTGAATGGAAATAGTTTGTTTGGCAAGTCCCGCCTCGAGGGAGAGCTGATTGGGTTTTCACTGAAGTGACGCACGCGCTCCCGTTGCACAAAGGATGCGCGAACTGCGCGGTTGTGTTTGTAAGTGAATCGACAGCGATTGAGTGGTTGTTTGGTATAGCATAGGATTTTCCATATTATCTGGAAATTTTAAAAATACAGTTCATAGCGCCAAGATAGCGTTTCAAATACACCCGTGTAGATTTGTGTCGATGCTCTTTAATAAGCTTTAAAAATGAATGAGTGGTCGTTTTTTCAAGGCCGCTTGTGTTCAGTTAAGGCTGACGTTAGACATTTGGAGCGTTCTAAAATCCCATAGGTAGGTGTCTGTGTCGTTTAATTTTTAAGGGTAGATGTGTGTGTGTGTGTGACTGAGTGTGAGTGTGTGTGCGCGTGTGTGTGCGCGTGCTCGAGACATGCAGCGGTTCTATTTGTGACTTCTCCGTCCGGCTCGAGAAACCCGGGCGCTGTGTTGAGATGCCTGGTGTGTCTCGTGCGCACTGATGCGGCTGCTCGCACTAGCTTAACGTTCACTTTCCCAAGGTACGTTTGAACGTGTTTTAAATATCCAAGTATCCCAAAAGTCAGAAAGCTTGATTTTTGTTTTAGTTTTGCTATGGTGTTTTATTTATGTTCATATGACAGTTTGTATAGCTAACTACAGACTTATCAAAATATAGTAAACAATTTCAAGGTATGCGTGCTTAGCATAGTTAGCTAGCGAATTTCACTCCAAACTATCGCTTATTCCTAAGGACCACCGGTAGTTAACATTGCCGTCTTCTCTTTCCATTGTTTATCTTACGCGAACTGTTTGCAGTTTGTAATCCCTATATTGGAGATGGCGTTCACGACGACTGTATCTACAGTACAGTCTGGCTGTGTGCAGCATGTAGTCTGTATGCAGTCTGACTCGCTGTTTTCAGTGGATTTGGGTTGCCTTCCATAGGGAAATTATATGCAGTTACATGTATGTGTAGCTGATTATGCTGTAATGATGGTGATGATGATGATAATGATGCTGTTGTTTGTAGCCTACTGTTTTCTTGAGATCATGACTTGTTTTTGTTGTGATGTCAAACCGACTTCTGTTACCGTAAGATCAGAAGTCATCTAAGTTGTAGCATACAAATTAAGAAACTTGTGAGCTTTCATTGATAAGCGATCATTTCTAATTATTGGTGATGAATAAAATAGAAACGGGGTATTGAGCATACTGGGAATTGTGGCTGTACGCACCACAGCGCCAGTTAGACATTCATTTAGGAAACGGCACAAACTAAACCCTCCGGATAACACAACTGTTATGTCCCTGTACGGTGATCATTGACCTAGTAAAAACAGTGGTCCTTAACTTGTGATTTTGGAAGTTGTAGCCTGTAACCAGGCCAGTTCTTGGCAAATGGACTCTTAATTTCTGAGATGATGGTGTGGTTCTCATAGTTGTTGCAGAAGTATGCTTTGTGTACTGGTTGTATGACAGCACTGTTAGTTTATACTTGAATCATGCATAGACATGTTGGATCACTACCACTATTGCTGTCATCTGGTGCTGATTCAATTTTAATAAACTGAAAAGCAAATTCCCCCATCAGCTCTGCAAAATCTGGAAATGTGACTTCAGGGCTTTAGCTACAAAGGCTGAAAAAATGTGTTGAAATGTATGACGTCAGAGTCCAAGATATCTGTACATAAAAACACATTAAAATAATTAACCTGTCCCTGCACTACTGAAGTGAACATGAAGCAAAATGGATTCACTTATTGCGTTCTTTCACGTCGGCATAGTAACAGCTGTGCCAGGTGGTTAGAGGACTTCTGTTATTTCTAAAGCATAATGTGAGTCCTGGGTACATGCAGGGAGCCAAGCTACTTTGCACCTATGTGTTAAACAAGTTGCCCCCCTGAGCAGCTAGGTGCCGATTGTGCTGTTCCCTGTTGCCAGGCTAAATACCTGTTTAGCACACAGTGCTCGTGTGAACAGCTTGTCTGTTACTATGGTTACTATTGACAGCCAGAATTGTGGATTGTGGTTGAGTGGAATACGCATCTCTATACCTCGGTCATAAAATCTGGACTGTGACATAGAAACCCTGTCTGTCTGTAGGAAATTATAGCCTGGGACAGCATGTAAAATGGTGAACTGTGTGAATTAATGACAGACTCTAAAGAGTGTGTGTGTGTTTGACTGTGACGTGTTGGGAGTGGTTCTTCTGCTGCTTTTCACGTTTCACTATCCGCTGTCCCTGTGATGAGTGTGTGTGTTTTATTTCTCTTTCGCTGCAGACTGTCCCTGTGATGTGTGTGGCGGTGGGTTAGTGGTTGCGATGGATCTGCGAGTGCAGGAATGCTCTTTATTGCTAGGCAACGTGCTGCACTGCCCAATCCACCACCGACCACCAGCCAACCAGACGCGCCGCGGGTCATGGAAAACTCCACCTCCTGGTACAACAGCTCGGAATCCTTCAGGACGCTATGGGTGACGGTGCCGCCTTCAGGACGTGTGCAGGACGGTGTGCAGGACGGCATGCAGGGCCTGACTCTCCCCCTGCAGGTGTTCTTCGGCCTGGCCATGGCCTGCATGCTGCTGGTGGCCTTCCTGGGGAACGTGGTGGTGTGTGTCATGGTGTACCGTCGCGCCGCCATGCGCTCAGCCATCAACATTCTGCTGGCCAGTCTTGCCTTCGCAGACATGATGCTGGCACTGCTCAACATGCCCTTCGCCCTGATCACTACGGTTACCATGCGCTGGGTCTTCGGGGATGTGTTCTGTCGAGTGTCGGCCATGTTCTTCTGGCTCTTCCTCTTGGAGAGCGTGGCCATCCTGCTGATCATCAGCGTGGACCGCTTCTTAATCATCGTGCAGCGGCAGGACCGGCTGAGTCCTCGCAGGGCCAAGGTTCTGATCGCTGTGTCCTGGACTCTTTGTTTCTGCCTGGTCTTCCCTCTGTCGGTGGGCTACCCAGCCCTGCCGATCCCACCACGCGCCCCCCAGTGCGTGTTCGGCTACACTGCGGAGCACAGCTCCAGTGCCTACGTGTTGCTGGTCATGCTGCTGTTCTTCTTCCTCCCGTTCTTGGTGATGGTCTACACGTCGGTGGGTATCCTGAGCACGCTCAGACACAACACGCTGCGGATCGGCACCCGCCCCGACTCCGTCGGCCTGGGGCAGATGGGCAAGCTTGGCCTCGGTAGCCTGAGTCGTCCCTTTCACATCAACATCGACATGAGCTTCAAGACGCGTGCCTTCGCCACCATCCTCATCCTGTTCTGCGTCGTCACCGTGTGCTGGATGCCGTTTGCCACCTATAGTCTGTTGGCCACGTTTAGCAGCTCCTTCTACAGCAGTCAGAGCTTCTTTGAGATCAGCACGTGGTTGGTGTGGCTGTGCTACCTCAAACCAGCCCTCACGCCACTCATCTACTTCTGGCGTATCAAGAAGTTCCGTGATGCCTGCCTTGGACTCATGCCAAAGCACTGCAAGCTCCTCCCCCAGCTGCCTGGCCACGCCCGGAGGCGGATCCGGCCCAGCACGGTGTATGCGTGTGGAGAGCACCGCTCTGTGGTTTAGCAGGACTTCTCCACTGTGGGACTTGATTCCCTTTAAGATGGTAAATTAGGACAAGCTGTCACGTTTACCTCAGACTGTTTTGCGATCTGTGATTAGTTTATTGAGCCTGTTTTATGATCTTACTTGTGATCCCACAGTGAATCTAATTCATTTTGTTATGAATTCTAGATTATGTTCTTAGTCATACCAAATGCTGCTTTACCTGGTGAAAATGTGTAATTTTGGTGTGCTGGTTCTTTATTTTGAATACAATTAAAAGCGTTTGTGAAATTGTTCGTGTGTGTGTCATTTAGAGTCAACAGTGCAGTGTGCTCTTTGGAGGAGCAGGTTTACTTTAGTTGGCTGTGTCCTTTACCCCTACAGGAGGAGGAGAGGGCCAACTCTGTATCTGTATCCATCTCCTCTCCTACAGTTTACTGAGGAGGCTGAGGGCCTTTGAAGCTTACAGCGAGCACTGTTCCTTAGCAACAACTACACCGCAACAGAAACTGGATGGATGCACAGGAGGGTTGAGCTCGTTGAGAGCACTTTCTTGCAGTAAATGACTCCAATAAGTTAATATGGTGAATTTTTGTCTTGTTTTGTAGTTACAATCTTGTAATTACTCATTACGATATTCACCTAACACGTTTGCAGTATCTCATGAGTTGTGTTGCATTTATGGGCAGTATCCATATTGCTAGAATTGGGGCGCTCTCATAATGTTTCATTTACAGTCTTCTATCAGAAGGCGGCAGCTTAACTTGGTGAATGCTGTAGTGTTCGTGAGCCGAGGATGTGCATGTTTACTCTGGTGTGTGCCACGAGCTCTCCTTAAGGAGACTCGCTCCCCCGGTGAAAGACTGTTATTGAGCTCTGCTGCTAGTTCTCGGGTTAACCCTAACCCTTTCTTATAACCACCTCCTACGTCCTGTTGCTTTCACAGTGCCTGGCACTAGTCACACCTTAATTTTCTTTTATGGAGCCACACTTTTTTTTTTGTGGCTAAAAGCATCTGCGTCCTTAGACCGTGAACCTCTATTTTTTTTTATGTGCGAACAGGCCAGAAGTGGTGTGAGGATGTAGGGTAGTGCGATGGTGTGGAGTAGCATGTGTAGTCTGTGTGTGTTCTGTACACCGATGAACCTACGGTCCTTGTCCATCACGTTTCTGCTGCTTTCTCCTGAGTGACCATGCAGTGTGGGAGGAGCAGGGCTGGGTTTGTGTGTCCTTCGCACTGCCGTACTGCTCACACTAATAACATTGCTATTGTTTTCTGACTGCAAAAGTGTTCTCCGCTGTTCCCATGGCAACCTTTCGAGCAGGTGGCTGAGGAGCATCTGAGAGCAAATGAAGATGCTTGTAGACGCCTTTGATATTAATACTTTCAGGATCGCACTGCTAGGATCACCGCATCAACCATTGTTGCTTCCTTCACTCCTGCACCACTGGACTGATCCAGCCTTCGTTTTGGTGCTGATGTTAATGGTTCTTGTACTGAACTCAGGAACATTCATAGCATTTGGTGTATTTTCTACCTTTTGGATCTGTGCTTTTCAATAACTTGAAAGGTGAAAGGTCAATGAATGGTTTATGCACAGCTTGACACGCACATACATTCACCACATCATATATTAGTTTTCAAACTGGGTCAGATTTCTAGTTACTGCATGAATCCCAAACAATGCTGCTTGTTGCTAATAAATGAATTAAGATCTGATTTTCCAAGAGCACCATTTATCTTAACCTTAGACTTTAACACCATTCACCCTACAGAGCAGCTCCACCAGGGGGCACCATTTTCCAGCTCAGACACTTCCTTTATATTCCTGAACAGCAGCATTAGGATTAACCCTAACCTGAGGTCTCACCCTCCGCTGTAGTAGCCAGACTGGGTTGCCTCTCACTCACAGATTAGAGAAATACAATCATTTCCTTTTTTTTTAGCTGTGGTCTGAAATGCTTAAATTCAGAATAGTTGCGACATTAATATTGTAGCAAAACCTCAGTAATAAGTTTAGCAACTCAAGCGATTATTTTACCAGGTGTTATGATAATGTTATGGATAACAATAATTTTATGTTAAAATCTTGCAGCTGTATTAATCTGGATTTAATAATCCACAGCAGTAGTTTGTTGAACATCTTGTCATCTAGTTTTGATCGTGGAGCGTCCTCCTCTGCCCTTGTGGTCTCCATAGCAAGACTGTTATACAGTGCTCCCCTGATGAAAGACTGTTATTGGCCTCTGCCTCACCAGCAGAGTGAGTAGCTCTAGGGAGATGACATCATCATTTCCATAGCCCTGAGTAAACACAAATCTTCAAGTCACAAAATCTACAGCATTTGTTCACCTTCTGATAAATGAAGACTGGAAATTAAATATTAAGAGCAATGCCTTAATTTTATCAATATGGATTCTGCACATAAATGTAATACAACCCATCAGATACTACACTAGTGATGATGAATATCGTAATTGCAAGATTGTAAATACAAAATTCACCATCTTATTAGAGCACCAAAGGCTCATTTACTACAAGACAGACGAGCTCAACCCTCCTGTGCATCCATCCAGTTTCTGTTGCAGTGTAGTAGTATCTGTTGCTAAGGAACTGTGTGCTGGCAGTAAGCTTCAAAAGCCCTCAGCCTCCTCAGTAAACTCTGTAGGACAAGTAATTGATACAAAATTAACCCTCTCCTGCTCCTGTAGGAGTAATGGATACAGTCAGTTAACCCTCTCCTGCTCCTGTAGGAGTAACAGATACAGTCAGTTAACCCTCTCCTGCTCCTGTAGGAGTAATGGATACAGTCAGTTAACCCTCCCCTGCTCCTGTAGGAGTAATGGATACAGTCAGTTAACCCTCTCCTGCTCCCGTAGGAGTAATGGATACAGTCAGAGTTAACCCTCTCCTGCTCCTGTAGGAGTAACGGATACAGTCAGAGTTAACCCTCTCCTGCTCCTGTAGGAGTAATGGATACAGTCAGTTAACCCTCTCCTGCTCCTGTAGGAGTAACAGATACAGTCAGTTAACCCTCTCCTGCTCCTGTAGGAGTAACAGATACAGTCAGTTAAACCTCTCCTGCTCCTGTAAACCTACTTCTCCAAAGAAGAGCACCACAGCAGTGCCAGCTCTGACTCCAAGTAGATAATCGTTAACATGCAGGTACCGATTCATCCTGCTTAGCAACAGGTAGCTTGCTCACACACTCATACACGTGCACCCAAGTTTACGTTTGTCTGTAGTCCTCCAAAGCACTAAGCTGGCTTGACCAGACTAGCTGGGTTTTTATTTTAATTTTATTTTTATTTAATTGCACTTAATAGACAACACACAAATATTTATGATAGGGAAGAATCACTACAGTATTATAGCAAGTTACAGTTACAATCTACACGACAAATGTACAGTATAATAGTAATACTTTAATGGAGGTTACAGACCATGTCCTTATCTAAATAAAGAATGAAATAAATTTAGACTACATCCTTAATGTAATTACACTATAACAGGGCGATCACCTGATGCATCGATTTCCTATGGTGCAACTGTTTAAATTCCTCCCCCGGTTGTCCTGTAACATTCACACAAGAGACCAAATGTGCCGAAACATGTCAGATTTCTGACGTTGATCAAAGGTTAATTTCTCAAGGGGAAGTTAAGAGGCTATTTGAAAGTTTAAGGAGTGGGCCTGCTGAGAGGATCACAGCTTCTATGCTGTATGAACCAAAAGGGTAAAGGCCTGGTGTAACTGATGGTCGAATACGCCCTCAATCTGATCATTCAACAAATATAATAGAGGGGCCATTGTGAACTGCTTGAACCCCCTTAAGACCCCCCTAAATTAGGCGTGGCGTCAGGAACATCATTTTTGTGATTGGCGATAAAGCAACAGCAGTACTGCCAAGTTAGCAAAATGTGTCCCTATATTTAGCGAGTATTCAGACCTCTCTAGCTACACTTTTTAGGGCGTTACGTCATTTAGCGACTTTAAGTCCCGCCCTTCTGTACTCCGTTCCGTTCACTTAAGTGAGGAGGGGGAGTGATGAATTAGGGAAAAAAATTAATTTGGAGAGAATACTAAGAATACTTTTGGGAAACACTCGCAAAATTGCCGTTCTTATAGTTACGTCGTTTTTAAAATTGTTCGTTAATCTCCAAGATAATTTGTTGTCGGGAAACCCACCCATTTAGTAAAAAGTTGTTTTATCTTCATCAGACCCAGTTGCAGCTCCTTGTGTCCAAAGGGGATTTAAGAGATCTGTGGAGATATGTGAAAAACTTTACCTTGACAAATTATATTTCACCATGGTTTCAAGGAAAGACATCAAAACAAATTACATATCTGTGCAATTCCCTGCTTAAATCAGCTTAGAAGCCCCATATCCTGCAGCTGGGGATGAAAGTCAAGGTTGAGTGCAATTGGAGAGGATAGAGAAAGATGTGTGGGTATTTTAAAATACTTTTTTACATCTTTCCAGGCCAACAAAGTGTTAGACACAACAAAAGAGACAGAAATTGTATCAATTTTTTCCACATTATGTATAAATGGCAATACATGAATTGGAAGGGGAGAACATGTCATAGACTCCACTTCACCTTAAGTGAGTTGGTTCTATTGGCACACCAGCTAGTATGATCTGAGCTTGCACCCTTCAACTTGCACCCTTCACCCTTCAAGCCTGCACCCCTCAACTCTTTAGGCTTCATTAAAACAGCTAACAAGTCTATTGTTCCATATAAATTTTGAATAGTGAGCATTTTAATCTTTGAAAATTGAATCAGACAGGTAGCTGGGGAGAGGCTGAAATAAGTTAGCGCTGAACATTCATTTTTAAAACATTAATCCTGCCAAAGAGAGACAGAGGGAGAGACCAGCTCACGACGTAGGTCTTGAATTTGTTTATGAGGGGTAAATTGTTTTTAACAAAGAGGTTACACAATGTTGGAGTCAGAAAAATGGCCAAATAGTTAAAGCCCTCAAGAGCCAAATGGAATGGGAAAATGGTCATCAGAGAAGATGGTGATGGGCATTAGTGATATTGAGGGGTAATGCCATAGATTTTGACACACTCATTTTATATCCCGAAACAATGTTGTAGTGAGAGATATCATACAATGCGGCAGGGAGAGATTTGCTGGATTTGACATATATAGTAATATCATCAGCATAAAGAGATACCGGATATGTTAACATCAGTCCATATAAGTTTTGCCAGGGGTCTGCCAGACTTAGTACACGGTGTGAGACAATTCATAATACTTCTGTTTAGAAAAGTGGAGCAGTTTATTTTTAACATAGTTTGTGTGATCAAGATTAAGTTCAGCCTTTGCCTGACAGAGGAAGACCCGATTTGATTGAGTAACTTGTGAAGTTGTTCCAGATGAACAACCTATTGAGCCGGATATTAAAATGAATCTGCTTTCCAGATCTTTTATCTGCTTTTCAAAAATAAATGGTTAATGTTTTTTAATTAGAATGACCACTTCTACTTAATCTGTTTATGAAAATTCTGTTAACTTTGTCTGGCAAAATCCCGTCGAGTCTGTTGATGTTAAAGCTATTGAGGACTACTGATGATGTAACAGGTTCTTGAAGAGTTGTCCCATTATACGGGGGACGATTTAAACCACTACCCTTTGTAACTCAGTTCAAAGCAAGTATTTTTGCAAATAAACTAGGTTGGTCTGCGTTTGAAATACTACATACCACCTGCGTACTGATCCCTGGCTGACGTAGTATTTCTGCCAAGTACTCCAGTATGGGAACAGAGCTCTCTTAGCCCTTGTGGTTGTACTGCATCCCGTCATGCAACACGGGCACCTTTGACATCCACTCTGTAAAGATAACATGGCGGGCACCAATGTGGAGAGAGACTGCGAGCATGAATGTAGACTTTATCACTCTGCTAGAAAGCAACTGCATTGAGCTGCACACTGGTTTAAAAATGAGAACAGTCCAGCAGTGACCGTCGAGTCCATCTGCCCTTTCATGCTGGTTTCACCTTTTTCTTAAATGTAGTCGTGTTGTACAGCTTGTTTTTTTGTTGTGTCGCGTTGTTTTTCGAACTTACTCCTAAAGTCAGTAAAAGCAGTTCGGTAAAATGAATCATTCGTTTGAATTTGTTTTTTATTTAAAAGGATAAATCCCTGTAGCTTCCAAGGACACGCGTTAGCACAGCAATGCTGTTTGTATGAAATGCAGTAGTATGTTAATATTTTGTGTACTAACCCATCAAACCTGATCTAAAGATCAGTATGTAGTACAGTATATACCTTATAGCATTAGTAAGTAGTATGCAATTGAGACACACCTTATGATACCAAGGCGTATATAGCCTGGTGAACCTCTGACTAAGTTTTGTTTACAGGGAGATGGAATGCAGCACAAAAGGCATTTGAGTTTAGATCAAAGTTCTGAATCGATCACAAATAAAGGCCATGTAATTTGTATTTTTGCCAATACTGAAACCAGCTGTATGCTACATAAACAATATTTCTCTTGGTTTCATTCATCTTTTTTTCACAGAGACTGGAAATGGACCCCATTAACATTGAATTTCAAAGTTGGACATGAGTGAGTTGATTGCAGAATACTGCAAACATTAACATTAGTTATTTTGTAGGCTACAGGTATTTAGCTCTATGGACACCAGTAGTTCTAAACGTGTGGTAGGCTTTTCTTAGCCAAGCTCCAAAATGAAAGTTCTTGGTTTCCAGCAATTTTCTCTGCATTCTCATTTATTTTCTTGAAAAACCTGAAAACATTCAGACATTTCGGACTTCAAAAGCAGCGCTAATCTTTGGTGTTTTATGAAGTAGGCAGATCATTATAAATTTGCTTGACCCTGTTAACGGTTTGCTTTTGTAGTATACTAGATACTATAATGCATACTGCTACGAGGACCAGTATGCAGTATGTAGCCCAGCCCTCATTCATCACATAGTAGACCAAAGCACATGCTCTTTTGCCCAGGTAGCCTCTCTTTAACGACGGATGAGTTTTGGGGGACCTGAGAAGCTTTTATTTCACTCATTTTCATAACACTTAAAGCCAGTATCAGATTAATTAAGATTTTCAAAATGAAATGACAACAGGCCCCAAACTAAGCCTGAAAAGCAGCAGTTTAAATGAACGTACAGATGTTCTCAGTCTCGTATAGTTTCTTCCATAAAAGTGAAAAGCCATTTGGTGCGCAACCCTTCTCACTCGTCCGTCGTCGACGGTTTCCTGGGAGAGAGAATAAGGTCTTTGACGGTATCGGTGAGGCTGTGCAGCTCTCTCCGACATGCATCCAGCTCATCTGCAGAAGGTTCTGCCCCTCCCTGGGCATGGCTCTGGCCAATCAGGTGCTTCACCACCAGACTCTGATATCGCATCAGCAACTCATACTGGTCCTTAGACACAAGAAGAAAGATGGACACACACACACACACACACACACTTTCATTACCTGTTTAATCTCACACAGTCTGCTCAGCTGGGGCGGTTGGCAGGATCAGGATGTGAGACTTAAGCCAGAGGTACCTGAGGCAGCTTGGTCTGCAGGGTGCCGAGGATGCTGGGTACACAGCGGCCCGGCGCGTGCAGCATGTGGTTGGTGGAGCCCTGAAAAAGCAGCACACTGACCAGGTGGAGCACAAGGGCCGGCTCCTCCACCTGCTTCAGCTGTTGTAGTAAAGCCTGTCGGTGCAGCAGCAGAGCCTGCCTGCAACACACACGGACCGGTACGTACGTGCATACACACACACACACACACACACACATTCAGGCAGATGCCATCATCTAAGTGTGAAAGCATCTAATCAGACGTCATGCTAGAATAGTGACAGGTTGTTTCATTAATAATCATTATTAACCTGAAACCTATGCTTTTAGTTTTGGAATTTCATTACTTCGCACAGCATTGTAGAGGGACAAGCCATTAAATCATGACAAATAATTTCTCGTAAATTAAAGAATCTGCTGTGAGCATCCTGTGTGGCGTACGTGCGGATGTCTTACTTCTCTCGTTTCTTGTCCACTTTCTTCAGCAGAAGTCCACACTCTTCAGCGCATGTCTCCAGATTGCACAGGAACCCCTCGATGCTCTGTGGGAGATAAACACAAACCCTCCCGTGGTTTGTCCGGCTTGGGGCGCCTGAACCTTTTCTCTGCAGGTGAAGCCAGTGCAAAAATCAAACCCACCTTTTCATTCAGGCTGTTGTGTAGCTTTGTCAGTGGAGCTTTAATATCATCAGGGAGCTTCCCAAGAACCTTCAGCCTCATCTGGAGGGACACATACACATTTATCCCTCCATACAAACAAAAACAAGCACAGATAACTGAACTGTATACACTACATTCGTGAGAACAGACCCTGACACTACATAGGCAGGTCGACTACTGCATGCTTGCGGGTCGACCTGTAAAATCTTTGCAAATCTGATTCAGTGGGGGAACTGAAGTGAGCTGCGCTGACCTCAGCAGTGATGGCGGTGGGGTTGTCGGAGGCAAACATGTGCTCAGCAGCTACAAAGTTCAGCAGCATGTTGGTGACGTCCGTGCAGACGCTTCTCAGCACGTGTTTCACGATGCTCGTGTGAGTCTCGTCTGGAATGTTCACAGCACAGGAACAATGAGCTCCACCCTGAGACTCAACACCACCCTACTCCACACCAACCCCAACACACTCTCACTGTAATGATCGTGAAATGGAAATCCTAGCACCTGTGAAGAGCTTGGTTCCTTTCTCAAACAACCGGATGTTGTTGTACAGGTTGTTGATCTCCTCCTGAAGGTCCTTCACATTTTGTTTTCGGTTCCCGCCTGAGCTAGTCGAAGTGGAAGACATTAAAGTGGTACGGACCACTTCCTGATACGCCTTTGTCAGTGGCCTATGGGAGAACAATCCCTTTATGATCAGACATTTCTATAAAAGCATAACAGTCTTTTCCCAACAGCCACAAAAACACAATTTTAAGAAAGTGTTTGTTATACAGATTGTTACGTCGGCGCGAGTACAAGTGTTTGTTATACAGATTGTTACGTCGGCGCGAGTACAAGTGTTTGTTATACAGATTGTTACTTCGGCGAGAGTACAAGTGTTTGTTATACAGATTGTTACGTCGGCGAGAGTACAAGTGTTTGTTATACAGATTGTTACGTCGGCGCGAGTACAAGTTTTTATTATACAGATTGCTACTTCGGCGCAAGTACAAGTGTTTGTTATACAGATTGTTACGGCGAGAGTACAAGTGTTTGTTATACAGATTGTTACGTCGGCGAGAGTACAAGTGTTTGTTATACAGATTGAGTGTTTGTTATACAGATTGTTACGCCGGCGAAAGTACAAGTGTTTGTTATACAGATTGTTACGTCGGCTGAGTACAAGTGTTTGTTATACAGATTGAACGATTGGCGCGAGTACAAGTGTTTGTTATACAGATTGAACTTCGGCGCGAGTACAAGTGTTTGTTATACAGATTGTTAGAGTACAAGTGTTTGTTATACAGATTGAACTTCGGCGCGAGTACAAGTGTTTGTTATACAGATTGAACTTCGGCGCGAGTACAAGTGTTTGTTATACAGATTGAACTTCGGCAAGTGTTTGTTATACAGATTGTACAAGTGTTTGTTATACAGATTGAACTTCGGCGCGAGTACAAGTGTTTGTTATACAGATTGTTACTTCGGCGCGAGTACAAGTGTTTGTTATACAGATTGAACTTCGGCGCGAGTACAAGTGTTTGTTATACAGATTGAACTTCGGCGCGAGTACAAGTGTTTGTTATACAGATTGAACTTCGGCGCGAGTACAGTAAAGTAGCTTTAAGCAGCATGCTGCACCTCAGTAGCCGCTGTGCCAACTGCTCCATCAGCTCTTCAGGGCAGTCACTCACTCTCCCTTCTAGAACCTCCACAATCTCCTCCAGGGACAGGAATGGCACCCCACCCTGCTTATTATGACCTGTCACACACACAGTATGTACAACACCATAAACTGAACACAACAGTGTACATACACTTCAACACAATGTATACATGAGTAGTACTGTGAGAACTTTTGGAGCAGTCTGCCAATTGCTTTCGTCTTGTCCGGTCTTGTGACCGGAAGGTCGTGGGTTCAATTCCCAGCTAGGCTATGACTGAAGTGCTGTTGAGAAAGGCACAAATGCTCCCCCAGGTGCCAGGGCTGACCACTGCGCTGGGGAAGTGTGTACTCACAGCCCCCTGGTGTGTGTGTGTGTGTGTTTGTTCTCACTCTCTAGCCTTGTGTGTGCACGCACGCGTATTCATACCGTCTGAGGCTGCTTGAGTCTCCTCATCACTGTCGTTCTCTCTCCTGCTCTTCTTTTTGGTTTTGCGGGTTCTGATTTCTCTTGCATTCCCCCCTCCTCCACTCCTCACACTCCCTGTGCCCTCTGCAACCACAGATACCCAAATATTACACACACACACACACCAGCCTCTGCAACCACAGACACCTACATCAAAACCTTTTTTCCCCTCCAATGCAATAATGCACTTGACCCTGGGGTAAGTGATAGGGTGAGGGCCATGATGACCTGACCCTGGGGTAGGTGATAGGGTGAGTCATGATGACCTGACCCTGGGGTAGGTGATAGGGTGAGTCATGATGACCTGACCCTGGGGTAGGTGATAGGGTGAGTCATGATGACCTGACCCTGGGGTAAGTTATAGGGTGAGGGCCATGATGACCTGACCCTGGGGTAGGTGATAGGGTGAGTCATGATGACCTGACCCTGGGGTAGGTGATAGGGTGAGTCATGATGACCTGACCCTGGGGTAGGTGATAGGGTGAGTCATGATGACCTGACCCTGGG